>JASTWF010001978.1:7500-46892 GCA_030390025.1 Squalus acanthias | reverse complement strand
GTGTGTGTGTGTGAGTGTGAGTGTGTGAGTGTGAGTGTGTGTGTGAGTGTGAGTGTGTGGGGCTCAGTACCACACCCGCTGTGAGATCGGCCAGCAGGCCTGGAACGGAGCCTGGGCCTTTCCTGCTCTGCCTGGCAGCCAGTGCCGGCACCCTGACTGGGATACAGGGAGCGGGAGGGGGGGACGAGCAGCTGCTTAGACTGAGGGAGCGGGAGATTGAAAGTTGGCTGGGCACCAACAGCCTCGAGGCATGGAAAGAATTAGACAAGTTCAGCCATGAAGCATTAATAAGCACCGACCAGGAGAACAAGCTGTATTTATCCAAACATTGAGTCCCAGGGGAGAGACAACCTAATCAGGCTTTGACTGGGAAATTTCAAAACCCAATTACAGACTTGCATTTCTCCAGCGCCTTTCACCACCTCAGGTCGTCCTCAGGTGCTTTACAGCCAATGAGGTACTTTTGAAGTGCAGTCACTGTTGTAATGTAGGAAAAGCAGCAGCCAATTTGCGCACAGCAAGCTCCCACTAACAGCACTGTGATAATGACCAGATCATCTGTTTTTAGTGATGCTGATTGAAGGATAAATATCGGCCCCAGGACACCGGGGAGAACTCCCCCCTGCTCTTCCTCCAATAGTGGCCATGGGATCTTTTACGTCCACCTGAGAGGGCAGACGGGGCCCTCGGTTTAACGTCTCATCCGAAAGACGGCACCTCCGACAGTGCAGCGCTCCCTCAGTACTGGCACCGGGGAGTGTGGGCCTGGATTATGGGGCTCGAGTCCTAGAGTATATACATCTACCTCCGACAGTGCAGCGCTCCCTCAGTACTGGCACGGGGGAGTGTGGGCCTGGATTATGGAGCTCGAGTCCTGGAGTATATTCATCTCCCTCCGACAGTGCAGTGCTCCCTCAGTACTGGCACCGGGGAGTGTGGGCCTGGATTATGGGGCTCGAGTCCTGGAGTATATTCATCTCCCTCCGACAGTGCAGCTCTCCCTCAGTACTGGCACCGGGGAGTGTGGGCCTGGATTATGGGGCTCGAGTCCTAGAGTATATACATCTACCTCCGACAGCGCAGCGCTCCCTCAGTACTGGCACCGGGGAGTGTGGGCCTGGATTTTGGAGCTCGTGTCTCTGGAATGAGACGCCAACCCACAACCTTCTTACTCAGAGGCGAGACTGCCACCCAGTGGGAAAACAGCGCCAGAGATTAGCTCGAAAGTTTTGTCCTCTTAACTGAATGGGTTCACTAGATTGATCCCTGGGATGAGAGGGTTGTCCTATGAGGAGAGATTGAGTAGATTGGGCCGATATCTCTGGAGTTTAGAAGAATGAGAGGTGATCTCATTGAAACATACAAGATTCTGAGGGGGATTGACAGGGTAGATGCTGAGAGGCTGTTTCCCCCTGGCTGGAGAGTCTAGAACCAGGGGTCACAGTCTCAGGATAAGAGGTCGGCCATTTAGGACTGAGATGAGGAGGAATTTCTTCACTCAGAGGGTGGTGAATCTTTGGAATTCTCTACCCCAGACGGCTGTGGAGGCTCAGTCGTTGAGTATATTCAAGGCCGAGATCGATAGATTTTTGGACTCTCGGGGAATCGAGGGATATGGAGATCGGGCGGGAAAGTGGAGTTGAGGTCGAAGATCAGCCATGATCTCATTGAATGGCGGAGCAGATAGAGTTAGATATAATACTCACAACTAGGGGGATCAAGGGGTATGGCGAGAAAGCAGGAATGGGGTACTGAGGTAGCATGTTCAGCCATGAACGCATTAAATGGCGGTGCAGGCTCGAAGGACCGAATGGTCTACTCCTGCACCTATTTTCTATGTTTCTATGTTTCTAAGCAGTCTCGAGGGGCCCAATGGCCGACTCCTGCTCCTAATTCTTATCTTATGTTCCTCGCGTACAGGACAATTTGGGAAACGTGTGGTCAGGGGATCGAGGGACATGGGCAGGGAAGGGGACAGGAGGTCCCGGGTAGAGCGAGGGGGCCATGGGAATCACAGCAGGAATTTGAAAGTGGTTGCGTACAAATTCTCCCATCATCCCATCGTGTGTCTGTCACATTGCTCGGGCAAGGCTAGTGTAAGGGTTTTTGAATGTCTCTCAGCCTGTGAGATTCGTGTGGCTCTGTGCAGCCCGGGTGCTAGTGCGGGTTTAGGCCTTGTTGCCTGTTCTGGTCTCCAGCCAGTCTGGGAACACTAGACACCCCTGTGAGTGGTTCGACCCACTCGCCCTTACGGTTCTAGACACTGGACTTAGATGCGAGAGCAGTAATGGAGATGAAACTCAGGTAGACTCGGTTGAATGGTACGAAATGGAAAATCTTTATTGCATTATACTTAAGATTACGAAATACATGTCATAAGCACAGATTAATGACAGTACAATCTTGCACGCAGTTATGTAATTAATTTCAGGGAAACGAGGAACGAACGACACATCGTAAATGGGGGCACACATTACAATTATCCTTAATACTTGAAAACCCTCCCCTATCAATATCTGTCCTAGCTAGATTCGTAGGATTCGAGACTCATGCTCACCACTCGTGATAACTCGGAGAATTCCGAAAACCCTGATCGGATGTTTTTCACCGCAGCACCCACGTGTCGATCAGGGGGTCTCCTGGCCCCACTTGTTTACTCGTTCTGCTCCGGCTAGCAGGCTGGAACGTCTGCTGTCATGAAGATCTGTGTTGGTTTTCAGAGTTCGGACAATACTCAAAAAAGAGTCTTCCTGTGCCCTCGCACGGGTGCGATAAAATTCAAAGAAGAGTCTTCCTGTGTCAGTTCTGTAAAGTTCGAAGAAGTCTTCCTGGCAAGGAAAATGTCTATTCGACCTACAGGCGCGGTCGGGGCTTACTGACCGTGGCGATAAGTATGGTCTTCTTCTCTTCTCATCTCATCTCATCTCATCTCATCTCATCCCGGGCCTTCGGTTCCGACACCGTTTACCGACTTATCGGAATGGTGCGCCCGCTTCAAGGCTTCAGAGCCCAGTTCTACACAGGTCTTCGCGACACGACACGAGGTAGATCCGAGCGGATCACAAAGTTCAACAGTCTTTTTAAAAACGACACGAGGCAAGCAGGAACAAGACGGCGAGTCAAGAGCAGCCACGAGGAATAAGAGTCAACCGAATAAGAGAAAGATGGACGGTTTGGGGCTTGCAATTATAGTGCAAAATCTTCCGTTTCCCGCCCAACCTTAATGTCTTTTCTTTTGTTAGGGTTTGGCGCTCAAATGTCTTGTATAGGGTGATCTCCGGTTTAAATGGGTTTCGGGGCTACTCGTAAATGTCTGAGTACCTGTTAATATTTTTCCCATTGTTTAATCGGTCGGTGTTCTCCCTGGAGGGGTTTTGGGGCTTCCAAGTGTTTTCTGTAACTACCCGCTAACGGCTCTCTCATCGTAGAGTCGTTGGGATTTTACATATTAATGTCTTTGGATGGGTTCTTGATTACTGGGTACAATAGCTTTCATTCGTACCTGGGAGACCGATTTCAGTATTTATGTGTATACTGTAAACCCATGATGTCTCGTGTATTATCTTTAATGTGCTGAGTCTTAATCGATCTTGCACAAATGTTTACTGGAACGCCATCTTGTCTGCCTGTCGAAAAGTCCAGAATGTTCCGCCACGAGGTGCGGCGGCCATTTTACAAGCTGCTTGTGTCCACTTTGAAACCTGACAGCATTCTGCTGAAATAAAAGCTGTTTGAACGAAACTCTGTGTTTTTCTCCTTATTTATAAAATCGCGATATATTGCGAATTCTACAGTCCCTCCTGTTGATGCGAATAACTCCGCTTATCGTATCAAAAATATTGTGGTGAGCAATATTATCTCGATTTTCTCCGAATCCAGAAAATTTAATCCCATAACTTAAACTATCTAGGGTCTTTGCGTCGTCCTTATTTCCCAAGAAAATTACATTTTATATCACCGTAGGCATCATTTGCCTTTAAACTTACACCACTTGTTTTCCTTCCCGGTGTGACCAGGCCGATGCCTCTCGTATCACCTGTATATTCATCTCTTTATTCAGGGAAAGGAAAAACAAAACCCAAAACCAAACAATCATTTTTAACTACAACACCATCACCAAAATAATCAACACCAACTCTTAAAACATGTCGAGTTCCAAACGTATTTACAGTCTTTGAAAATCATGATCGAGTACAAACTTCCGCGGCGCACGTGGCGAGCGGGAGTGACGCCATTTTCCGATCACACGGTGCTTTCATCGTGCACGCGCACGTAACGTTCTCGCCACTCTCCCGTGTTTTCATGCTTGGTGAGGCGTTTGTCTCTTTTACAATGTACGACCAATAGGTACACTACAATGAAAACTTGGCATATGACTAAAATGTGGGAGGCTATCCTGATCCATGAAGGCACTTCAATATTGGTGAACAGATTCCACCACGGTGGAATTACTATATCCAGAATGTCTGTCCCTATTTCGACAGTTTTCTGCTCTAATGTGTAAAAATGTTTTTGTGACACCGCGACGGCTTTTAAAAGCTTGGTGAGGTGTTCAGGGAGAGGGGGAATGAGGTATCCGAAATGCGCGACGAATCGCTGCAAGTCGGTGAAATTCTCTTTTACTGTTAGATGAACAGTGGATGGTTCAGGGATTGGGACAATTCGCTGTTGTGCTACTTGAACTTCCGCCCTGGGTTTGAAACAGAAACTGCTGTCACTCACCGGACACCGGCTACGGTTTCCATGCTGGTAGTGTTGCGCTGCAGTGGTAACACAATATGTTCCACCCCCGATGTATGCTACCTGCGGAGGCACGTGATCTTGTGCCATTGCCTCCATGGTGCAATTCATGGACTTGGCGCCAGCCGTTCTGAACCCGCACTGTGGTGTTAAAAAGGCATTCAAGTGCTGGGGACACAGTATTATGTGTGCTCCCCTGCCACGACAACCAGAGAGATCTGTACCTGTCATCGTTTGCTCCCAGCGGATGACGTAGGGTGGAACCGCTGCATAGCGAATGTGGGCTCCCCCCTGAATGACACCAATGTTCTCTACCTGATACACCGGGGCGGGCTTTGCTGTGTCGCCCAAAACCGGCATACGTAATACTATACCCATGATAGTATGGTTTGATCGTCCGCAGTCCACGGGGACTGGGTATGCTTCTGAAGCTAGCCTGAGCTGGCACGGACTTAATGCGTTCTGAAAAGGGTGGAGCGCCCGCAGGTGTTTGTTACTTATCCAGGACGGGACCAAACCTTGTTTTAAATCCTCCAAATTACTGCGGCCCTCGCCCAGTAACCACGCCCCGTAAAGCACGCACACCTCGTTCTGCGCAGCTTGATCGGATGCATTCCGATCTTCCCTAATCAGGGCATTTACCGTCTTTGCATGTTTCTCTAACTCTGCTATAATTTCCTTTAAATGGAGAGTCATGGCTTGGTCCTCGTGTAAACCCGACCCTACCACTTTATTCTCATCTGTTAGAATGTCTTTTAATTGTGTCTTTAAACCATTAATCTGGGTCTGCAGCTCCACACTGTCTAGAGCGTTGACCACAGATGTACCTGTGTTAAAAACAGTGAACGCGTCGTTCACTACACCCCTTCTTTGCCTCCCTACTTGATCCAAAACTTCATGTGGTGCGGTGTACAAACTTGTTTTATCAATTTCCGCGAAATCGAATTCGTAAAATTGTCTGAACATCTTGGTCAACAGGACCTGATATAACTGTTCCGTCTTTTTGGGGCACCACTCTGGTAACCGCACCTCGGTGAGATTTAAAATCACCGAGGCCACCGCGTAATGTACCCCCTGGAATAGTATCTGGTCTGTGGGGACCAGTACCAAACCATTCCCGGGTCCCTTACTAGTTTTAGGGCACCCTTCCTCTTCAGCTAGAACCACCGGAATCGTGGGCGGGGCTTTGCGTGGGCGCGTAATGAGCTCAGTGGCATTTACCGGGATCGAAGAGTATGGGGCTCCGCACCCCCTGGTGCTCGCATCCCACCTCATCCCCTGTCCGTTATCCTGCCATTGATTAATGAAAAATATGGAGATGCCTTTGGGGCAAGCGTACTTTGACCCCCACATACATACATAAATTCCCTCATCCGGTTCCCACCATTTGTCCCAACAGACTCTCACTTGTCCGTTTGTCCCCGTAATTGTCCGATGGGTATTGTTACCCAGTCGTTCCCACTCGACCGAAGAGTTCCTCATGTTTTTGCTCAGCTTTCGCAGCCACCACCATCGGCTCAATGGGACATTCCCATTACAAGTCAAACAAATCCGTTTGCCGACGGTGACGCTGATTCTGGGTGCGATGATCCTTACTTTGGGGCACATTAAAGAAGTCTCTTGGTAGGCAAACCCCGATGTGCTGGAATACTCCGTTGAGTTCGTTCCCAGCCATCCTGGCCACCTTCCCTTGTGGAAATAGGTGGTGGTCTCCTCAGCCTCCCGTCTTCCGGTCCCATCCACCGCGATGGGGGCCGTGTCCCCGGAGCATCCAAACACCACGACATCCTTGGTGCGGCCTCGATAGGCCAATCCACATCCGATTGCCGCGAGCAATACTAGAATTCGTTCCATCCTTCCTTGGTTCCTGTGATCAGATAGAATGAGGTAGCCAGCCTCGCAAGAGTCTCTGGCTTTTGTGAAGGGTGAGCGGGTCCCCTGACCTCGCCTCACGTAAACTTCAATGTTCACTGAATAAACTTTAACTAGACCTATCTCTAAAGCTCCCATCATTTTATCATTTTCTGTTAAAATTAAACTACAAACTTAACCTTATTTAAAACTATAAACTTATTCTTAACCTTAAACTATAAACTTAGAAACCTATCCTAAACTTATTACTGTACAGCGCCGCCCGTTCTCAGGGCGGCCCCCTTTAAATTCTGAGAAGGCTGCTGCGAGCTCTTCCCGACGGTGGGAGGGCACTGACCCCTTCCTCTGATCTGCCGCAGCCTGTTGCTGCACTGACCCCTTCCTCTGATCTGCCGCAGCCTGTTGCTGCTGCGATGGGACCGGGTTCTATCTGGGCTGCCTTAACCTTGAGTCTACGCCTTGGGACAGTCTGGGGCCATACCCACATCTTCCTAGGCTGGGGTTCTCTACTTGACCTACGAGGAGTTGCCGGGGGCAGGAATCCCAGGACCGACGGACCGGGTTCCGAGATTTCCACCGGGACGACCTGTGGTCCCACCACAGTCGCTGGCTCCGCCTCCCCTGACTCCGCCTCCCTGACCTCGGGACTTGCAGCTTGTGGCACCGCCCTGCTTGGCCCGGCAGGCGGCCCTTCACTCGCGATCCCTGCCTCCCCCGAGGGCAGGACGTTCAAGGTGGGCGGCTCGGGCTTTGAGGTTTCCGCCGTCCCGCCCTGTGATCTCACAGTGGCTGGCTCCGCCTCCCCTAGCTCCTCCCTCCTGTGTTCGGGACCTGCAGCCTCGGTGTCCACCCTGTGTGGATCTCTATCTGCAGCCCCTGTCCTCCCTATACCTGAATCGGGGGCGACCCTTGCGTTCCCCGATTCCCACTCGTCCTCATCACTATCCTCATCTGACTCGAGTTCCCGGAATTCTCCCTCATCTGACTCCCAACCCCACAAAAATGTTTCACAATTTTCCAGGATGTCTCCTCCCTGATGCAAGCTGCTTTGCCTGCCTGTGTGCCTTGTGGTCCTACCTGGGGCTGCGAGTCCCCACTCGCAGGTTTTTCCCCTGTGGTTTTCCCTTGCGCACCTGGCTTGTACAGTTTGCACTGGTTTACATGGAACCACTTAGTGCGCCGAGGTACCTTTACGGCGTAAACCATGGGACTCGCCTTATCTACAATATTGTAGGGTCCCATATACAGTGGTTCCAGACTCCCTACTCTGGCGTAGTTTCTGACCATGACCTGGTCTCCTACTTCCCACTCCCGCGTTTTGCGGGGTTCCAGCAACAGGCGATTGCCCTGATGCTGCCTTCCCATGTTCCCAGCCGCCTGCTCATAAACCTGCTTCAGGCGCTCCAAGAGGGTCTGGGCGAACTTGTCCCTGCTTATCTCTTGGAGCTGACCCTCAGTGAGCACCGGCGCTAGCACATGGGTGGGGGTTCGCATGATCCTCCCAGTCATCACCTCGTGCGGGGAGTACCCCGTACTTTTTGACTGACTGGCCCGGACCCCCATGAGGACTAAAGGCAGAACTTCCGCCCATTTTTGGGGCGAGTTCCTAGTCTCTTTCCTCAATTTCTCCTTCAGGGTCCGGTTCATGCGTTCAACAATCCCGGATGACTGGGGATTGTGTGCTACGTGCCACTTCCCTTCAATGCCCAAAAGCATGAGGGTGTTCTGCATCACCTGGCCGGTGAAATGACTCCCTTGGTCTGACTCCACAAAACGGGGGAGTCCCCACCGCGAGAACACTTCCCGGACCAAGATTTTTGCAGTACCCAGTGCCGTAGCTGTTCGACAGGGGAAGGCTTCCACCCACTTGGAAAACACATCCACCAAGACGAGGCAGTATTTATAGCCTCCCTGGGTGGTGGGCAGGGGCCCTATATAGTCGATCTGTATCGACTGCCATGGTCCCTCTACCCTTCTTACGTGCCCCATGGGCACTTTCCTTTTCTGGGGGTCTGGGTTGTTTGCAGCACACACGAGACAGTTTGCACAGAACTCGCGGACCTGTTCCCTGAGCCCTGGCCACCATCCCGCTTGCTCTACCCGTTGCCAGGTAACCTCGGGCCCGGGGTGCCCTGCCCCTGGTCCCTCGTGAGCCAACTGGAGGAATTCCCTCCTGTGCTGCTGCGGCACAACCCACTGCTCCTCGCGGAACAGCATGCCTTCCTTAACTGAGAGGGTTGCCGTACTGTACGGACCCTCTACTTGCTTCCCCTCAGCAATGGTTTTGAGGACTGCTTTTAGGGCGGGATCCTGGGTTTGGACGGTCTTAAGGTCTAGGGGCAATGCTACCCTGGTGTTCCCGGGATTCCCGTCCCTGCCTTGGATCGCTGCTATGGGTCTGGTCCCATAGGGGTCCCAGAAAATGCCGTTGCGGGCACCTTCCCTGGCTAGCGCATCCGCCTGCTGGTTGCCCTCCCCACGGGGCTCTGTGGAGGAGTGAGCTTTCACCTTATTGATGAAAATCTCCCCTTCCTCCCCTACTGCTGCTAGGATCTTTTCCAGCAAGGGCTTCACCGTTAAAGGTCGCCCGTCCGCGGAGGTGTATCCACGGCGGGACCAAATGGCCAGGTATTCCGTACACGAATTACATGTGAACATACTGTCCGAGCAAATCGTGTATGGGGTTGGGAAAATGTCTGGGTGGGTAACAACGTACACCACGGCAGACAGCTCAGCCTGCTGCGCGCTCATGGTGCTAGGGAGCTTGATCGCCAGGGCAAGGTTTGCCGCAGGGTCATAAACTCCACACCCTGTGAGTCGTTCGCCAGCAGATACTGTGCTAGAACCATCAACATAAATCTCGCGCCCAGTGGGATGTATCCCGGCCCGCAAACCCATGTTGACGTCCCACACCCCTTCCACCGAACATCGGTGGGCTGTACCGGGGTATACCAAATTGGCCGCAAGCCTGGGCTCGCAAAGACCTTTTACTCTAAGATCCATCTGGGAAAGAAGAAGGGTCCAGCGCGCAATGCGCACGCTGCTTACGGTCCCATCTTTAATCCTCCCATCTAAAAGCATCTTAGTTGGTGTGTGATGGGTGAGGAGAGTGATGGGAGAGAGCCCTGTGAAGATCGCTGATCTTTTCACAGCCCAATGCGTGGCTAAAAGGTGCCTTTCGCAATTGGAGAAACTTCTCTCCACATCCGTTAACACCCTGGACGAGTAGACAACCGGCCTCAGCTTGCCGTGATGCTCTTGGAGCAGCACGGCGCTCAAGCTGTCTCCGCTGGCAGCTACCTCCAGGAAAAACTCCTTCCCCCCATCTATGGCCCCTAAGGCTGGCGCGGTCTGCAGATCCCTTTTTAACTTCTCGAAGGCTGCTTGGCAGCCCTCGTCCCAAGACCACTCCACTCCCTTATGGAGGAGTCGGAGGAGCGGCGCCGCTGTGGCCGCATAATCTTCGATAAAATCCCTGCAGTAACCGGTCAGTCCCAAGAAGGACCTCACACCCCTTACGTTGTTAGGAATTGGTAACTCTTGCACCGACTCCCTCCTAGCTTTGTCTATGGCTCTTTCCCCAGCGCGAATGGTCAGCCCCAGGAATTTTACTTCCTGCTGACCGATACGTGCTTTCTTAGGGTTTACTTTAAAACCCTTTCTCGCTAGCAGCTCCAATAACTCGGCCAGCAGTGGTCCGTGCTCCTCCCTTGAGTCCGTAAATAGGAGCAAATCATCCACGTACTGCACTATCTGATTGGGCTGACTAAACTCCTTTAAACTTCCTGCCATACACTGATGGAAAATACTGGGGCTATTGTGGAAACCCTGTGGCAGACAGTTCCATGTGTACTGTTGTCCTTTGAAAGTAAAGGCAAACTTGTACTGGTCCTCTCGCCGCAGCGGGATGGACCAAAAACCGTTCGAGATATCCAGCACCGTGAACGTGGTCGCGGACGCTGGGATACTCCCTATTAGGTCAGCAACTGCTGCTACCGTGGGCGCGCAGGCGGGAATGTTACTGTTAAGGACTCTGTAGTCCACCGTGGCCCTCCACGAATTATCCGGCTTCCTAACCGGCCATAATGGGGAGTTCACGTGTTTGGCTATCGGCCTCAACACGCCCTGCTGCACCAAGGAGGACATTGCTGTCTCCATATCGGGTTCTGCTTCTTTGGGGAAGTTATACTGTTTTTGGGGCCGGGTCATGGGGTCCCCATCTACGCTGACCTCAAACCCGGTAACCCTCCCACAATCGTGCTTGTGGGTTGCAAACGCGTGCATATTATCTGACACGTACGTTTGCATGTCCGTTGGGACATCTGCGACCATGAGCCCGAGGTCGTAGCCTCCGGATGGCTGCACGGTACACAGGACCCCTGTTTCTTCCTCCCCCGGAATTACCACTACCTCGCCTTTTTCACTCTTAGCCCCCCAGAGACAATGATTTCTGAGGTCCACGAGGATCCCGTGTCCTGATAGGAGATCGGACCCGAGGATACCTCTTCCACCCCCCTCCTGCCATTCCATCAATATGCACTTCCACTTGACGTGAAGTGCCCCCAAACGAATGGATAGCGGAAAAGAGAACGCGCCAGCCTGTTCTTTTCCCGTGAACCCCGCTAATGTGAATGGGACCTTGGTAGATAGCGGCGAGTCAAAATGGCTATCTGTATGAATCACGGTGCAAGAAGCTCCCGTGTCCAACAAATAACTACCCTTCTGTTTCTCTACCTCCATCTCCACCAAGGGACGCATCATAGCTGAGCGGACACAGGTAGACGGGCTGCGCGGGCTCTAGTCATTGGGTATGGTTAGACGGACCTGCGGCACCTACGGGGCCGGTAGCAACCGCCACCTTTCCATGTGCACTCATGAAGTTGCGCATGGCTCCCAACACTGATTCGAGGTCGTCGGGAGGGGTGGGTGCACTAGCTTCCCTAGCAGAGACAGGCATCTGGGCTCGGGCTGCGGGATTTTTATCCCTGGAATCCTTCCAAGGGTTCCTGCAGTTCTTGCGCCAGTGCCCTGTCCTCCCACACCCGTAACAAGCATTACTTGCCTGCGGGGCGTGGTTACCCTCCTGATGCCACTCCCTTTGAGCCGGGGCTGCGGGTCGTACCTCATGTACTTTTCCCTTAAGGGGACGTGTTCCCATACCCCTTATATTGCGGTATCCTACCGTGAGTCGATTTAAGACCGACTCTTCCGTAATGTTGGGGTCATTGGGATCAAACCATGCTTTTGCCTGCTCTCTGACGGCTGGAAAACTGTTGGCTACTATACACCTGAGCCAATGATTTAAACCGGCGCCGTCCACAGCGTCGCGCTCTGGCGCACCTGGACAGCTGCGCTGATATACTGACCACAGCCTGTCGGCAAAAACCTTCGGGGGTTCTCCCTCCATCTGCACTGTCTGTCCCACTCTAGCAAACGGACCTTCATCGTCCGCCCCCAACACTTCTAGGACCTCATTTTTTAATGCCTCATAAGTCTTGGTTCCCCTCTTGCTCTCGTCCGAGAGACACTGAAGGATTGAACTGCCTAACGAAAACAACAGCATTTTTGCTGTTTCCCCATCATCGCAGCCGTTGATGGCTGCGGTTTGCTCAACTTCTCTGAAATGTACGGAAGGGTCGTCTGACTCGGTCAGCTTCCGTACGTGATTTATCATAACTCTCAGCTGGTGTGAGCTGTGAGGCAACACAAGCTGGTTGAGGAGAACCCCTTCTTCCTCCCCGTTTCTGTTTGGGCCCCTTTTTATACCCGTAACCGGACACAACGGTCCCTTTTCCACTTCTCCCTCAGTGGGCTCTTTCGTTTCTTCTACTACTTCCTCCCTTACCCAGGTTTCCGAATAGCTGGGTGGCGCGGAGGGCGCAGTGGCTAATACTTCCTTTGCTTTACTTGGTGGGGATTTCTGAAACTCCTCATTTACTAGCGGCTGGTGCGCTGACGGACTGATAAGGCACACCATGCCGTGCGCTTTGTTCACGGCCCTTTTAAGGTGCTCTATCTCCTGTTGGCAGGCGCTATGATCGGCCCCCTGAAACTTATCCTCAAGGGCCAACTTATATGCCGCCCTAACCCCCGTTAAGCTCTCTTCCTGGGTTCTTATCTGGGCAGCTTGGCGGGCACATCGTTCCTTTAGTCTGCCCTCACTTAACTTTGCCTCAGTGACCTGGCACTCGAGGTAATCTATCCTTGTTTTATGGTGACTGGTGATTTCCTGGCGTTCTTGGTGCAGCGCACTTAAATTCCTAATGAGCAACTCCCCTCCAGAGACCTTCTCATCCATTTCCTCTTCTAAATGCCTGATCCGAGCTGTTTGCGCTGTAATGACCTGGTTTGAAATCTGGACCTGCCTTTTGTAACACATTAACCAGACTGCTTTCTCGACTGTCTTTTTATGTTCCTTACTATCTGTCCACCTCTCGGCTGCCTCTAGTGGACTTTTATCCGCTAACAAGTCACTTATCCATTTCTTAGTTAGATTTACCTTTCCGAACACATAATCTGCTATCTTTTCCTGCATAACATTTCGTACATTCACACCAAAGTCTAACACACTACCCTCTCGCTGCCAGTGTCCTGCCGCGGTCGCCATTTTCTGTAAGGGTTTTTGAATGTCTCTCAGCCTGTGAGATTCGCGTGGCTCTGTGCAGCCCAGGTGCTAGTGCGGGTTTAGGCCTTGTTGCCTGTTCTGGTCTCCAGCCAGTCTGGGAACACTAGACACCCCTGTGAGTGGTTCGACCCACTCGCCCTTACGGTTCTAGACACTGGACTTAGATGCGAGAGCAGTAATGGAGATGAAACTCAGGTAGACTCGGTTGAATGGTACGAAATGGAAAATCTTTATTGCATAATACTTAAGATTACGAAATACATGTCATAAGCACAGATTAATGACAGTACAATCTTGCACGCAGTTATGTAATTAATTTCAGGGAAACGAGAAACGAACGACACATCGTAAATGGGGGCACACATTACAATTATCCTTAATACTTGAAAACCCTCCCCTATCAATATCTGTCCTAGCTAGATTCGTAGGATTCGAGACTCATGCTCACCACTCGTGATAACTCGGAGAATTCCGAAAACCCTGATCGGATGTTTTTCACCGCAGCACCCACGTGTCGATCAGGGGGTCTCCTGGCCCCACTTGTTTACTCGTTCTGCTCCGGCTAGCAGGCTGGAACGTCTGCTGTCATGAAGATCTGTGTTGGTTTTCAGAGTTCGGACAATACTCAAAAAAGAGTCTTCCTGTGCCCTCGCACGGGTGCGATAAAATTCAAAGAAGAGTCTTCCTGTGTCAGTTCTGTAAAGTTCGAAGAAGTCTTCCTGGCAAGGAAAATGTCTATTCGACCTACAGGCGCGGTCGGGGCTTACTGACCGTGGCAATAAGTATGGTCTTCTTCTCTTCTCATCTCATCTCATCTCATCTCATCTCATCCCGGGCCTTCGGTTCCGACACCGTTTACCGACTTATCGGAATGGTGCGCCCGCTTCAAGGCTTCAGAGCCCAGTTCTACACAGGTCTTCGCGACACGACACGAGGTAGATCCGAGCGGATCACAAAGTTCAACAGTCTTTTTAAAAACGACACGAGGCAAGCAGGAACAAGACGGCGAGTCAAGAGCAGCCACGAGGAATAAGAGTCAACCGAATAAGAGAGAGATGGACGGTTTGGGGCTTGCAATTATAGTGCAAAATCTTCCGTTTCCCGCCCAACCTTAATGTCTTTTCTTTTGTTAGGGTTTGGCGCTCAAATGTCTTGTATAGGGTGATCTCCGGTTTAAATGGGTATCGGGGCTACTCGTAAATGTCTGAGTACCTGTTAATATTTCTCCCATTGTTTAATCGGTCGGTGTTCTCCCTGGAGGGGTTTTGGGGCTTCCAAGTGTTTTCTGTAACTACCCGCTAACGGCTCTCTCATCGTAGAGTCGTTGGGATTTTACATATTAATGTCTTTGGATGGGTTCTTGATTACTGGGTACAATAGCTTTCATTCGTACCTGGGAGACCGATTTCAGTATTTATGTGTATACTGTAAACCCATGATGTCTCGTGTATTATCTTTAATGTGCTGAATCTTAATCGATCTTGCACAAATGTTTATTGGAACGCCATCTTGTCTGCCTGTCGAAAAGTCCAGAATGTTCCGCCACGAGGTGCGGCGGCCATTTTACAAGCTGCTTGTGTCCACTTTGAAACCTGACAGCATTCCGCTGAAATAAAAGCTGTTTGAACGAAACTCTGTGTTTTTCTCCTTATTTATAAAATCGCGATATATTGTGAATTCTACACTAGCCCACTGGCATTAAGGGCAAGATTAATTATTCTGTGGGGCACTCCGAAATATGCCACTTTTCCGGTTGGTTTTACCACCAGGCCTTCTTTGGGCTTCCCCTGTTATTTCGGGACATGCTAAAGGGGGCGGTGGGGTTGCTTTCTGTCCCCTTTTTATTTGATTGATGTGGAGATGGACTGGGGGTGGACAAATGTGAGAAGTCGCACAACACCAGGTTATAGTCCTACAGCTTTATTTGAAATCACAAGCTTTCGGAGCGCTGCTCCTTCGTCAGGTGAAGTGAAGAGGTGCATATAGGCACAGCATATATAGTCAGAGAACACTGCCAGGTGACTACAGTTAATCTTTCCAACTGCCCTTTATCACACCTCGGCAGAGAGATAATCTCGGCAATCAAAGGTGTGGATGGTGTCCAAACAGGTCAGTCAGGAAAACATGACATCAAAGACAATGAGGAGGGGTCACGAGGGGTCAATGTGGCAGATGCTGGGGTCTGGATTGAAAACAAAAAACTTTTTTTGCTGGAAATCACAGCAGGTCCGGCCGCACCTGTGTAGAGAGAACAAGCCAACGACGACTCGAGTCTGGATGACTCTACGTCAGGTGGGGTTACATGTAGCGTGACATGAACCCAAGATCCCGGTCGAGGCCGTCCTCATGGGTGCGGAACTTGGCTATCAGTTTCTGCTCGATGATTTTGCGTTGTCGTGTGTCTCGAAGGCCGCCTTGGAGAACGCTAACCCGAAGATCCGAGGCTGAATGTCCTTGACTGCTGAAGTGTTCCCCGACTGGGAGGGAACACTCCTGCCTGGCGATTGTTGCGCGGTGTCCGTTCATACGTTGTCTCAGTGTCTGCATGGTCTCGCCGATGTACCATGCTCTGGGGCATCCTTTCCTGCAACGTATCAGGTAGACAACGTTGGCCGAGTCACATTTGATTGATTACATCTACCGGTGTCCTCGTCCAAGTCCCGGCATTGTCGTCGGGGCGCCGGGTCTAGGCATTCAACGGTCACCGTATTTGTCCGTCGCATCCGACTTATCATGCCTCTATTTCCGCGCCAATTAACATATCCCGCGGAATTCCGTTTTCGTAACACAGTAAATCCCACACTCCCCGTTCCCTCCGGTCAAGAAGGTAAGAGCCCATGGGATCCAGGGCAACTTGGCACATTGGATCCAAAATTGGCTTCGTGGCAGGAGGCAGAGGGTGATGGTCGAAGGTTGTTTCTGTGACTGGAAGCCTGTGTCCAGTGGTGTACCGCAGGGATCGGTGCTGGGTCCCTTGCTGTTTGTAGTGTGCATTAATGATTTAGATATGAATGTAGGAGGTAGAATCAGTAAGTTCGCAGATGACATGAAAATTGGTGGAGTGGTAAATAGCGAGGAGGGAAGCCTCAGGCTACAGGACGATATAGAAACATAGAAGATAGGAGCAGGAGTAGGCCATTCGGCCCCTCGAGCCTGCTCCGCCATTCGATGAGATCATGGCTGATCATCCAAACTCAGTACCCTGTCCCTGCTTTCTCCCCATATCACTTGATCCCTTTAGCCTTAAGAAAGATATCGAACTCCTTCTTGAATATATTTAATGAATTGGCCTCAACTGCCTTCTGTGGTAGAGAATTCCACAGGTTCACCACTCTCTGGGTGAAGAAATTCCTCCTCATCTCTGTCCTAAATGGCTTACCCCTTATCCTTAGCCTGTGACCCGTGGTTCTGGACTCCCCCGCCATCGGGAACATCCTTCCTGTATCTAGTCTGTCTAGTCCTGTTAGAATTTTATAAGTTTCAATGAGATCCCCTCTCATTCTTCTAAACTCTCGCGAATATAAGCCTAATCGACCCAATCTCTCTTTATAGACGGGTTGGTCAGATGGGCAGAACAGTGGCAAATGGAATTTAACCCTGAAAAGTGTGAGGTGATGCATTTTGGGAGGACTAACAAGGCAAGGGAATACACAATGAATGGTAGGACCCTAGGAAGGACAGAGGATCAGAGGGACCTTGGTGTGCATGTACATAGATCCCTGAAGGCAGCAGGACAGGTAGATAAGGTGGTTAAAAAGGCATATGGGATATTTGCCTTCATTAGCCGAGGCATAGAATATAAGAGCAGGGAGGTTATGATGGAGCTGTACAAAGCGCTAGTTAGGCCACAGCTGGAATACTGTGTGCAGTTCTGCTCGCCACACTATAGGAAGGATGTGATTGCATTGGAGAGGGTGCAGAGGAGATTCACCAGGATGTTACCTGGGCTGGAGCGCTTCAGCTATGAAGAGAGACTGGACAGGCTGGGGTTGTTTTTCTTAGAGCAGAGAAGGCTGAGGGGGGGACCTGATTGAGGTGTACAAAATTATGAGGGGCATAGATAGGGTAGATAGAAAGGAACTTTTCCCCTTAGTAGAGGGGTCAATAACCAGGGGGCATAGTTTCAAGGTAAGGGGCAGGAGGTTTAGAGGGGATTTGGGGAAAAACTTTTTCACCCAGAGGGTGGTTGGAATCTGGAACTCACTGCCTGAAAGGGTGGTCGAGGCAGGAACCCTCACAACATTCAAGAAGCATTTAGATGAGCACTTGAAACGCCATAGCATACAAGGCTACGGACCAAGTGCTGGAAAATGGGATTAGAATAGACAGGGCTTGATGGCCGGCGCGGACACGATGGGCCGAAGGGCCTCTTTCTGTGCTGTATAACTCGATGACTCTGTGATTCTATAGAGGGGCACTCATTCACTGTACCTTAATACTCAGAATAGAAGGGCACTCACTCACTGTACCTTAATACTCAGAATAGAGGGGCACTCACTCACTGTACCTTAATACTGAGAACAGAGGGGCACTCACTCACTGTACCTTAATACTCAGAATAGAGGGGCACTCACTCACTGTACCTTAATACTCAGAACAGAGGGGCACTCACTCACTGTACCTTAATACTCAGAATAGAGGGGCACTCACTCACTGTACCTTAATACTGAGAACAGAGGGGCACTCACTCACTGTACCTTAATACTCAGAACAGAGGGGCACTCACTCACTGTACCTTAATACCCAGAACAGAGGGGCACTCACTCACTGTACCTTAATACTCAGAACAGAGGGGCACTCACTCACTGTACCTTAATACTCAGAACAGAGGGGCACTCACTCACTGTACCTTAATACTGAGAACAGAGGGGCACTCACTCACTGTACCTTAATACTCAGAACAGAGGGGCACTCACTCACTGTACCTTAATACTCAGAACAGAGGGGCACTCACTCACTGTACCTTAATACTGAGAACAGAGGGGCACTCACTCACTGTACCTTAATACTCAGAATAGAGGGGCACTCACTCACTGTACCTTAATACTGAGAACAGAGGGGCACTCACTCACTGTACCTTAATACTCTGAACAGAGGGGCACTCACTCACTGTACCTTAATACTCAGAACAGAGGGGCACTCACTCACTGTACCTTAATACTGAGAACAGAGGGGCACTCACTCACTGTACCTTAATACTCAGAATAGAGGGGCACTCAATCACTGTACCTTAATACTCAGAACAGAGGGGCACTCACTCACTGTACCTTAATACTCTGAACAGAGGGGCACTCACTCGCTGTACCTTAATACTCAGAATAGAGGGGCACTCACTCACTGTACCTTAATACTCAGATTAACTCTATAACTCTATGACTCTCTGACTCTATGGTGGAAGACCTCCGTCCCATCTATAAGCTTGCCGCCGTCTGCGCAGCTCACTTGGAGTTCAGTTCCGTGTTTTACATAAAGGTGTCCTTTATGGTCACACTCCTCAATGTTTGGTGCGTAATATTGTGACTTGTCTCCGCTTGTGACAGTGAGGGTCGTAAGAATAATCCATCGGATATTTGCCATGTTGATGGTTGACCTGTGGATTGAAGCGTACTCTGGTCGTCACATGGGGTTATTATTTCCACTTGTACTATCTCTTCCCTTTCCAATTGGTCCCGCTGAGATCGGTCAATGATCCAGCAAACCCACGCCCAACAGAAGAGGCGCACCAACGTCAGTGTTCTCACTCAGGCCAACATCCCCAGCATCGAAGCTTTGACCACGCTCGATCAGCTCCGATGGATGGGCCACATCGTCCGCATGCCCGATACGAGACTCCCAAAACAAGCGCTCTACTCGGAGCTCCGACACGGCAAGAGAGCCCCAGGTGGGCAGAGGAAACGCTTCAAGGACACCCTCCTTGAAAAAGTGCAACATCCCCACCGACACCTGGGAATCCCTGGCCCAAGACCAGAGCACAAAGTGGAGGAGAAGCATCCGGGAAGGCGCCGAACACCTCGAGTCTCTTCGCCGGGAGCAAGCGGAAGCCAAGCGCAGGCAGCGCAAGGAGCGCACGTCAACCCAAGCACCCCACCCACCCGCCCCCTTCAACCACCGTCTGCCCCACCCATGACAGAGACTGTCGGTCCCGCATTGGACTCATCAGTCACCTGAGAACTCATTGTTAGTGTGGAAGCAAGTCATCCTCGGTTCCGAGGGACTGCCTAAGAAGAAGAGGGTACATCCTACTCCCGCAAACTATGGCTACTATTTGGACGCTGGCCTTTCCCCATACATCGGCCCACGTCCTGTTGTCTTCCAATACTATCTCTGCCATTGCTCCATAGGTGTCTCTGAAACAAAATAGTTAAGTCATCTGCTGGTCGCTTTCCTGAGCTACCTCTTCCTCCCTTTTAATAAGAACATAACATAAGAACATAAGCAGTAGGAGCAGGAGTCGGCCATACGACCCCTCGGGCCTGCTCCGCCATTCAATAGGATCATGGCTGATCCGAACCTAGACTCACGTCCAGTTCCCTGCCCGCTCCCCATAACCCTTAATTCCCTTATCAGCTCGGAAACTGTCTATCTCCGTTTTAAATTTATTTAATGTCGCAGCTTCCACAGCTCTCTGAGGGAGCAAATTCCATAGATTTACTGCCCTCGGAGTGAAGAAGTTTCTCCTCATCTCAGTTTTGAAACGGCAGCCCCTTATTCTAAGATTATGCCCCCTAGTTCTAGTCTCACCCATCAGTGGAAACATCCTCCCCGCCTCCACCTGATCAAGCCCTCTCACAATCTTATATGTTTCGATAAGATCGCCTCTCATTCTTCTGAATTCCAATGAGTAGAGGCCCAACCTACTCAACCTTTCCTCATAAGTCAAACCCCCTCATCTCCGGAATCAACCGAGTGAACCTTCTCTGAACTGCCTCTAGAGCAAGTATATCTTTTCTTAAATATGGAAACCAAAACTGTACGCAGTACTCCAGGTGTGGCCTCACCAGTACCTTGAACAACTGAAGCAAGACTTCCCTGCTTTTATACTCCATCCCCCTTGCAATAAAAGCCAAGATTCCATTGGCCTTCCTGATCACCTGCTGTACCTGCATACTAACCTTCTGTGTTTCATGCACCAGGACCCCCAGATCCATTTGTACTGTAGCACTTAGCAGTTTCTTTCCAGTTAGATAATAACTTGCTCTTTGATTTTTTCTGCCAAAGTGCATAACCTCACACTTTCCAACATTATATTCCATCTGCCAAATTTCCACCCACTCACTTAGCCTGTCTATGTCCCCCTGCAGGTTTTTTATGTCCTCCTCACTCACTGCTTTCCCTCCCAGCTTTGTATCGTCTGCAAACTTGGATACTGAGAATGTCCTTTCCACTTCTCCAATCCGTTTCACCAACTCAGTGAGATTTTCATTCATCCAAGGTAACCCATACCCAAAAATGGACTCGTATTTCCCCAAATCATCTCTCTCGGTTGATGCCTTAACATGCATTGGATTCTGATCCATTCAAGGCAGAATAGTCCTGTTCCCGATTTTTACCATCCTTTTAGGTTTAATACACATAGTGACATAATAAAACTACTAGGCCCTTGGTCTAAGCGTTAAACAAAGCTTTAATCAACTGTTTTCCAACATGGAGATCTAGTTGTGTCCGTCATTAGTTTCTGTTAAAGAATGTCCCGAGCAAGCTGGGCCCATGCCCGAGTATTGATACCCTCCCTGGACAGCGCCACCAGCAGGCCGCCCAGTATTATTTCATAAGTCATTTCCACATGAATGACAAGATTCATGTCACATAGTACTGTTAGATACCAGACATATTGACAATAACCTCCCTTGCATCTAATACAACATTATGTAACATTGACAACTCACTCGGAACCAACACCAATCCGTTAATCGGAGCAGGGAATGGGATGGGGCATTTTTCACTCCTCTCATTGGGCGGCACTGGTTTCTCTTTCGCCTTGAATCGAATGGCTTCTTTGGACTGATCAGGACAGTGAATATAGAAACATAGAAACATAGAATCTAGGAGCAGGAGTAGGCCATTCGGCCCGTCGAGCCTGCTCCGCCATTCAATACGATCATGGCTGATCATCCAAATCCAGTACCCTGTCCCTGCTTTAATCCCCACAGTACACATATCCCACCCTACCCCCATAACCCCACGTATTTAATTCCCCCTAATATTATCAGAACGATTTTTAATTTGAGGATCCTCGAGGGAGAAATTTCTGCTTCCACACATATATATACTCCTGTGTGATTACTTGACCAGAACTTGTCCCATCAATTCTAAATAACAACAGAAAACGCTGGAAAAACTCAGCAGGATCCGTGGAGAGAGAAACAGAGTTAACGTTTCAGGTCGAAGACCTTTCATCAGAACTGAGAAAAAAGCAGGAAATGAAATAGATTTAAAGCAAGTAAATGCTGGGAAAAGGGGGAGGGGATGAAAGAACAAAGGGGAAGGTCAGTGATGGGATAGAAGGCAGGAGAGATTAAGAGACATTAAGAGATATTCAAGGCGAGAGGAGGTGGTAATGGGACAGGTTGAGGTTAGAGGAACAGCACCTCATCTTTCGTTTAGGCACGCTACAGCCCTCTGGACTCAACATCGAGTTCAACAATTTCAGATCATAACCACGGCCCCTATCCCATATATATATATATTTTATTTTTTCATCCACCCTTTTGTTTGGCCCCCTTTCTTTCTTCCCTCCCTGAAGCTGGCAGCTGTCCTTCATTCCGCCAGCGCATTTCACACTTTATCTAGAGCCATCCTTTGTTCCTCAGCCTGTCCCATTTCCACCTCCTCTTACCTTGATTATCTCTTAATGTCTCTCAATGTCTCTTAATCTCTCCTGCTTTCTATCCCATCACTGACCTTCCCTTTTGTTCTTTCATCCCCTCCCCCTTTTCCCAGCCCCTAAACTTGCTTTAAAATCTGTTCCCTTTCCTGCTTTTTTCCAGTTCTGACGAAAGGTCTTCGACCTGAAACGTTAACTCTGTTTCTCTCTCCACGGATGCTGCCTGGCCTGCTGAGTTTTTCCAGCGTTTTCTGTTGTTATTTCGGATTTCCAGCATCCGCAGTATTTTGCTATTGTCCCATCAATTACCAGGGGTGGCTACGATTCCTCTTGCCTTCCTCAAGCTCAGGTTATTTGTGGTCTCACCCCGGTGCACACCTGAGTTCTAGGATCGTCCCGTTTGGAGTAGTCTCATTCGAGGATTTAAAAAAATCCTTTGCCCCTCATCCACCCTCTGCTCTGTTAACCTCACTGTCCAATTATGACATGATGCGGAGATGCCGGTGTTGGACTGGGGTGGACAAATGTGAGAAGTCGCACAACACCAGGTTATAGTCCAACAGCTTTATTTGAAATCACAAGCTTTCGGAGCGCTGCTCCTTCGTCAGGTGAAGTGAAGAGATGCATATAGGCACAGCAAATATAGTCAGAGAACACTGCCAGGTGATTGCAGTTGATCTTTCTAACTGCCCTTTATCACACCTCGGCAGACTATATGGGCTGGATTTTCAATGACCCGTGGAGTCGGGTTTGGAGGCGGGGGGGGGGGGGTTAAAGTTGCAGATTCGGGGGTCCCGACTCCATCCCGCCTCCATCCCGCCTCCATGCCAGTTTCTCTGGCGGCGGGTACCCGACCTGTGCTGAGACCCGACTCCCCGAGGCGGGAAGGGATTAGTGACAATTAACTGCCTGTTAACAGATAGTTAACAGGCAGTTTTTTGCATAATCCCTATTTTAAACGGTGAAATGTGGGCTTCCCAACAGGTGGCAACCACGCCAAGTTATCGGGGCGGGCCGTGGGTCTGCAGGGGTTGGAGGGGTCGATATGCCCGGTGGGCAGGTGAGTGATGGGTGCACGTGTGCAGAGGTAAGTGTGTAAGGTAAGTGCTAAGTGTTGGAAAAAGTTTTACTGACCTTAACTTCCTCCTGCAGGTGTCAGCCCTTCAGTTCTCGGGAGTCAGAAATCTCACCGGCACAGAAAGCAGGAAAGCCGTGGTCCTGTCAAAACCTGCAGCCTTCTGTTTTCTGTGCTGGAATGATTTCGAACTCAGCCTGAGAGGAAGGACTGAAGTTAGAAATCATATTGTTAGTGTTTGACAGCTTCACAGAGCTGTCAAACGCTGATATCTCATCTGTCAAAAGCTCTTGACAGATGAAATGTCAGTCTGTGACGTCACCTGTTGCTGGGTGGCCCTTAATTGGCCTGCTGAGCCCACTGGGCGGGCTCAACAAGGTCAATCAAGGGAAAATACAGTGGGTTGGCCACATCTCGATGGAGGCGGGAGGAGGTGTGATTCCCGACCCCAACCCGACCCCAGATTCAAAATCCAGCCCTATATCTCTGACTATATATGCTGTGCCTATATGCACCTCTTTCCTTCACCTGACGAAGGAGCAGCGCTCCGAAAGCTTGTGATTTCAAATAAAGCTGTTGGACTATAACCTGGTGTTATGCGTCTTCTCACAATTGTGACATGTTATAGTTTGATTTTGAATTGTTCCATTCATCTCATTTACAACAGAAAACCCTGTATCCAGTGAGTTGATGGTTCCATTGGTGCTGCTGTGATTCCTGACATCGTTCAATCCCATTCGCTCCGAGAATCAAAGCGCTCAATGCGTACAGGAGTTTCCCCATCCTGGAGCTGGTAATCTCGCACCATCAACACTCATCTGGCCCCCTGCTTAAAAGAAAACAAGACAATCCATTGCGGCTTCCCTAAGAGCCAAATGAGTTCATTCGTCGATCCATCGAATTTAAAACAAATTTAACAGTGCCCAAAGGGGAAAAAATTCAGTTGGTTGCGCCTCCCGTTAGCGCCTTAAGAGGGCGCTAATGGGGCGCAAATCATCCAGCGCCCGGGCGCGGCGATGTGTGCGCCGCTCACGAAATTAACTAGATCTCCTGCGCCGGCAGATCGTGACATCAGTCGAGTGCGCAACGCCCCGGTATCGCCCCGGAGCAGATATTGAGTGGTGCCCCCTGCCTTACCGCCTGCCGCTAGCAACGACAGGTTGAGGGGAGCGTTCTCCAGTCTGGAAGGGAAAGGGGGAGCGCTATTTAAAGGTGACCGCTTCCTGCCTTTTATTGTTGGTGCCATTTTTGAACTACGCATTCTGAGAGAGAGAGGGAGAGACTTCTGGAGAGATTCAACGTTGTGTGAAGGAGTTTTGGGTACTGAGCAGCACTTTGCAGGTTCATTTTGATTTGCCATTCCTTGTATCGATTTAGAAGAGACTGTGGGGGCTGCACTCTGAGCTCTTTGCCTGGTACTCTCCATTGTTCTTTCCAGCAGATTTGATGTCCAGGTCTCTCCAGGCCGAGATTCAAGGCTGCAATGAGCAGGATGTGGATGGAAAGCAAGATTAACCATCCCCTTTAAGAACTGGCCCGTGCCATTGTGTGTGTGTTCCATTGCTGACTGACATTACATGAGCTTCGCCAGCGCTCTGAGGTAGCGCCTCGCTCCTCGGCCTTTGCGCCTTAAGACAGGTGCAAAGTCTTGTGCCTTTAAAATGAGATATCCTAAACATTCTGTGAAGCAACTCCTTTCCCTTTTTTTTTCTGATTCCCCCATACTTGCAACAGAGCAGCAGTGATACCCGCCCTGCTGTATGCCTCAGAGACATGGACCATGTACAGCAGGCACCTCAAAGCACTGGAGAGGTACCACCAACGCTGCCTCCGCAAGATCTTGCAAATCCATTGGCAGGATAGGCGCACCAACGTCAGTGTTCTCGCTCAGGCCAACATCCCCAGCATCGAAGCTTTGACCACGCTCGCTCAGATACGAGACTCCCAAAACAAGCGCTCTACTCGGAGCTCCGGCACAGCAAGAGAGCCCCAGGTGGGCAGAGGAAACGCTTCAAGGACACCCTTAAAGCCTCCTTGAAAAAGTGCAACATCCCCCACCGACACCTGGGAATCCCTGGCCCAAGACTAGAGCACAAAGTGGAGGAGAAGCATCCGGGAAGGCGCCGAACACCTCGAGTCTCTTCGCCGGGAGCAAGCGGAAGCCAAGCGCAAACAGCGGAAGGAGCGCACGTCGACCCAAGCACCCCACCCACCCGCCCCTTCAACCACCGTCTGCCCCACCTGTGACAGAGACTGTCGGTCCCGCATTGGACTCATCAGTCACCTGAGAACTCATTTTTAATGTGGAAGCAAGTCATCCTCGGTTCCGAGGGACTGCCTAAGAAGGAGAAGACTTGCAATTATTCAAAAATTTCCAAAAATTGTTGACATTGTTTTGCCACATATCCGTAACTAGTAGCTTCCACACAAATTTACACCAACCAGAATTTCACCGTGGCCACAATAAAAGTCTGGTTTTAATAGGTTAATTAACCTCATAACTCCAATTCAATCCAGATCAATTTCTTAAACTAACCAATATCACTTGAAAAAGAATGGAAGAAGCCATAGCCGCATTAACAAAGAAACAATCACCCATGCCTTGTAAATATTCAAATTCAGTTTCCCCCCAGGCACATTGGCGACTGTAACTTCAAGGCTGAAGCTTAGCTTTTGTAAAACAATTAGCAAACTTAAAACAGCACACACTTGTCCATCGTTCAAGACAAGTCTTCAAAGGGTTAAACAGCTTTTAGCGCTCTGAACAGAAAAGTGGGTGGAGCTGAAACAAACACACTGAAGGTAAGCATGCAGGTGCAGCAGGCGGTGAAGAAGGCAAATGGTATGTTGGCCTTCATAGCGAGAGGGTTTGAGTACAGGAACAGGGATGTCCTGCTGCAGTTGTACAGGGCCTTGGTGAGACCACACCTTGAGTACTGTGTGCAGTTTTGGTCGCCTTATCTGAGGAAGGATGTTCTTGCCATGGAAGGAGTTCAGCGAAGATTCACAAGGCTGATACCTGGGATGGCAGGAATGACATATGAGGAGAGATTGGGTCGATTGGGCTTATACTCGCTGGAGTATAGAAGAATGAGAGGGGATCTCATTGAAACATATAAAATTCTGACCGGTCTGGACAAACTAGATGCAGGAAGAATGTTCCTGATGGTCGGAGAGTCCAGAACCAGGGGTCATAATCTAAGGATAAGGGGTAAGCCATTTAGGACAGAAATGAGGAAGAATTTCTTCACCCAGAGAGTGGTGAACCTGTGGAATTCTCTACCACAGAAGGTAGTTGAGGCCAAGTCATTAAATATATTCAAGAATGAGTTAGATATATTTCTTAAAGCTCAAGGGATCAAGGGATATGGGGAGAAGGCAGGTACAGGGTACTGAGTTTGGATGATCAGCCATGATCTCATCGAATGGCGGAGCAGGCTTGAGGGGCCGAATGGCCTACTCCTGCTCCTATCTTTTATGTTTCTATGTTTCTACCAGTTTCTGGATGGGTTCCGCAATAGCCGTGAAATGGGGTATAAAGTTCCGGCAATAATTAAACAACCCCAGTACCTTTCGTACTCCCCTTACTGTACGTGATCTTGGCATGCCACTTGTGGCTATCTTTCGGTCCCTGGGTAAGGTTTTGGAAGAACAACAGAAAACGCTGGAAAAACTCAGCAGGCCAGGCAGCATCCGTGGAGAGAGAAACAGAGTTAACGTTTCAGGTCGAAGACCTTTCGTCAGAACTGGAAAAAAGTAGGAAATGAAATAGATTTAAAGCAAGGATAATGCTGGGAAAAGGGGGAGGGGATGAAAGAACAAAAGGGAAGGTCAGTGGTTGGGTAGAAGGCAGGAGAGATTAAGAGACATTGAGAGACATTAAGAGATAATCAAGGCGAGAGGAGGTGGTAATGGGACAGGTTGAGGCTAGAGGAACAGCACCTCATCTTTCGTTTAGGCACGCTACAGCCCTCTGGACTCAACATCGAGTTTCGAGTTCAACAATTTCAGATCATAACCTCGGCCCCTATCCCATATATATATATATTTTATTTTTTCATCCATAGACTGTGTGGAGTCTCGCTCAGACCTGTAGATTCAGATCTCTGGGGCAGCCGACATGTAGCAAGCTTCTACTTTGTCCGAACTATGCCTGGTCATTTTAAACGTACCCATGCGGTTGACATGCTGGTGTCTGTCGTCGGCTGCGAGATCCTGCCGACTACGCCAATTGAAGTGGAGTAATTTGAAATAAACACTCGGCACCAGGTCTGTGTTTGAAGATTCAAGCAGTCTTTATTCGCACCGGTGCAGGGACAACCTGCTATCGATCTAGCCAGGCTTCTCTCCGATGATGCAAAGTTTTAAGCAGTCTTTTATACAAAATATAGGTACATGATTAGACGCCTTTATTACTGGAAAAGCATATGTCCGTTATCACCGCCAGCTGTTGTTGCAACTATGACCTTTGTTTATGACAGATGGGGTTTCACCAACATTGTACTCCTGACTCATTGTTCTGCTTTTCCTGCCCCTCTAGGCCTCTTTACTTCCGACTCATTGTTCTGCTATTTGCAATTATCTCCAAGTTACACAGCTTGCAGTTGTTAATCATTCTAACACGACTGCAAAATCAACATGTTATTCTTGTTATCCCAACTGCCAGTTAAGCAACTTAGAAAAAGCTGACGACTGCAAAAGGCCGATTAGCTCATTCGATTCCTGAGACCCCCTTCTTAACCCTTTAATTACAGTAGAGCTCGAAAGCCCCCCATCAAGCCCCTCGAGCCTGTTACACGTAGAATCATAGAAAGTTACAACACGGAAGGAGGCCATTTCGGCCCATCGTGTCCGCGTCGGCCAACAAAAAGCTATCCAGCCTAATCCCACTTCCCAGCTCTTGGTCCGTAGCCCTGCAGGTTACAGCATCCCAAGTGCACATCCAAGTACTTTTTAAATGTGGTTCGGGTTCCTGCCTCTACCACCCTTTCAGGCAGTGAGTTCCAGACCCCCACAACCCTCTGGGTGAAGAAATTTCCCCTCAAATCCCCTCTAAACCTTCCCCCAATTACTTTAAATCTGTGTCCCCTGGTTTTTGACCCCTCTGCTAAGGGAAATAGGTCCTTTCTATCCACTTTATCTAGGCCGCTCATCATTTTATACACCTCAATAAGGTTTCCCCTCAGCCTCCTCTGTTCCAAGAAAAACAGACCCAGCCTATCCAGTCTTTCCTCATAGCTAAGATTCTCTACTCCCGGCAACATCCTTGTAAATCTCCTCTGTACCCTCTCTGGTGCAATCACATCTTTCCTGTAATGTGGTGACCAGAACTGCACGCAGTACTCTAGCTGAGGCCTAACTAGTGTTTTATACAGTTGAAGCATAAACCCCCTGCTCTTGTATTCTATGATGCGGAGATGCCGGTGTTGGACTGGGGTGGACAAAATTGAGAGGTCGCACAACACCAGGTTATAGTCCAACAGTTTTATTTGAAATCACAAGCTTTCGGAGCTATCACTCCTTCCTCAGGTGAAGTAAATTGGATACAGAATCGCCAGAGCATATATAGATGGAAAAAAAAGCATGTGTACTTTACAATTGCAGACCAATAAATTAAATCATCCTGACTATCTGCCGAGGTGTGATAAAGTTAATTAAGTCAGCCAGGAAGGTACCACATCAAAAGACATAGCAAGATACAACTGAGACAATGAGGTGTAGTCGCAGGGGTTCCAACTTGTATTCTATGCCATGGCTAATAAAGGCAAGCATTCCGTATGCCTTCTTAACTACCTTATCTACCTGGCCTGCTACCTTCAGGGATCTGTGGACATGTACTCCAAGGTCCCTTTGTTCCTCTACACTACTCAGTGTCCTACCATTTAATGTGTATTCCCTTTCCTTGTTAGCCCTCCCTAAATGCATTACCTCACACTTCTCCGGATTGAATTCCATTTGCCACTGTTCTGCCCACCTGACCAATTTCTTGATATCTTCCTGCAGTCTACAGCTTCCTTCTTCAGTATCAACCACACAGCCGATTTTAGTATCATCTGCAAACTTCTTAATCATACCCCCTATATTCAATACTGGATCATTGATATTTACCACAAAAAGCAAGGGACCTAGTACAGAGCCCTGCGGAACCCCACTGGAAACAGCCTTCCAGTCACAAAAACACCCAACAACCATTACCCTCTGCTTCCTGTCTCCGAGCCAGTTTTGAATCCAACTTGACACTTTGCCCTGGATCCCATGGGCTTTTAACTTCGTGACCAGTCTGCCATGTGGAACCTTATCAAAAGCAGGAACAGGAGGAGGCCCATTCAGCCCCTCGAGCCTGTTACACAGGAACAGGAGGAGGCCCATTCAGCTCCTCGAGCCTGTTACACAGGAACAGGAGGAGGCCCATTCAGCCCCCTCGAGCCTGTTACACAGGAACAGGAGGAGGCCCATTCAGCCCCTTGAACCTGTTACACAGGAACAGGAGGAGGCCCATTCAGCCCCCCGAGCCTGTTACACAGGAACAGGAGGAGGCCCATTCAGCCCCTCGAGCCTGTTACACAGGAACAGGAGGTGGCCCATTCAGCTCCTCAAGCCTGTTACACAGGAACAGGAGGAGGCCCATTCAGCCCCTCGAGCCTGTTACACAGGAACAGGAGGAGGCCCATTCAGCTCCTCAAGCCTGTTACACAGGAACAGGAGGAGGCCCATTCAGCCCCTCGAGCCTGTTACACAGGAACAGGAGGAGGCCCATTCAGCCCCTCGAGCCTGTTACACAGGAACAGGAGGAGGCCCATTCAGCCCCTTGAACCTGTTACACAGGAACAGGAGGAGGCCCATTCAGCCCCTCGAGCCTGTTACACAGGAACAGGAGGAGGCCCATTCAGCCCCCTCGAGCCTGTTACACAGGAACAGGAGGAGGCCCATTCAGCCCCATCGAGCCTGTTACACAGGAACAGGAGGAGGCCCATTCAGCCCCTTGAACCTGTTACACAGGAACAGGAGGAGGCCCATTCAGCCCCTCGAGCCTGTTACACAGGAACAGGAGGAGGCCCATTCAGCCCCTCGGGCCTGTTACACAGGAACAGGAGGAGGCCCATTCAGCCCCTCGAGCCTGTTACACAGGAACAGGAGGAGGCCCATTCAGCCCCCTCGAGCCTGTTACACAGGAACAGGAGGAGGCCCATTCAGCCCCTCGAGCCTGTTACACAGGAACAGGAGGAGGCCCATTCAGCCCCTCAAGCCTGTTCCACAGGAACAGGAGGAGGCCCATTCAGCCCCTCAAGCCTTTTACACAGGAACAGGAGGAGGCCCATTCAGCCCCTTGAGCCTTTTACACAGGAACAGGAGGAGGCCCATTCAGCCCCTCGAGCCTGTTACACAGGAACAGGAGGAGGCCCATTCAGCCTCTCGAGCCTGTTACACAGGAACAGGAGGAGGCCCATTCAGCCCCTTGAGCCTGTTACACAGGAACAGGAGGAGGCCCATTCAGCCCCTCGAGCCTGTTACACAGGAACAGGAGGAGGCCCATTCAGCCTCTCGAGCCTGTTACACAGGAACAGGAGGAGGCCCATTCAGCCCCCTCGAGCCTGTTACACAGGAACAGGAGACGGCCCATTCAGCCCCTCGAGCCTGTTACACAGGAACAGGAGGAGGCCCATTCAGCCCCTCGAGCCTGTTACACAGGAACAGGAGGAGGGCCATTCAGCCCCTCGAGCCTGTTACACAGGAACAGGAGGAGGGCCATTCAGCCCCTCGAGCCTGTTACACAGGAACAGGAGGAGGGCCATTCAGCCCCTCGAGCCTGTTACACAGGAACAGGAGGAGGCCCATTCAGCCCCTCGAGCCTGTTACACAGGAACAGGAGGAGGCCCATTCAGCCTCTCGAGCCTGTTACCATAGGAACAGGAGGAGGCCCATTCAGCCCCTCGAGCCTGTTACACCATTGAATGAACTCAACTCCATTTACCCGCCTTGGCTCCATATCCCTCGATGCCCTGACCCAACAAAAATCCATCAATCTCAGTTTTGAAAGCTCCAATTGACCCCCAGCCTCAACAGCTTTTTGGGGGAGAGAGTTCCAGATTTCCACCACCCTTTGTGTGAAGAAGTGCTTCCTGACATCACCCCTGAACGGCCTGGCTCTAATTTTAAGGTGACGCCCCCCTTGTTCTGGACTCCCCCCACCAGAGGAAATAGATTCTCTCTCTCGATCTACCCTATCGAATCCTTTAATCATCTTAAACACCTCGATCAGATCGCCCCTTAATCTTCTACACTCGAGGGAACACAAGACTAGAATAAATAACGACAACTCAATGGACCAAAACTTCTTTGAAAAATACATTGTGTTTATAAAACCATACATTTACAAGTTCGGGAACAAAAGAGTTTTGCATTATCATAAAGTGAAATCAATGCTTTAGATAGAGTATATAAGGAGAAATTGGCCTTTATTACAAGAGGATTTGAGTATAAGAGTAAAGACATCTTACTGCAATTATATAGGGCCCTGGTGAGACCACACCTGGAGTATTGTGTACAGTTTTGGTCTCCTTACCTAAGGAAGGATATACTTGCCATAGAGGGAGTGCAACGAAGGTTCACCAGACTGATTCCTGGGATGGGGGGATTGTCCTATGAGGAGAGATTGAGTAGACTAGGCCTATATTCTCCAGAGTTTAGAAGAATGAGAGGTGATCTCATTGAAATATACAAAATTCTTACAGGGCTTGACAGGGTAGATGCTGAGAGGCTGTTTCCCCCTGGCTGGAGTCTAGAACCAGGGGTCACAGTCTCAGGATAAGGGGTCGGCCATTTAGGACTGAGATGAGGAGAAATTTCTTCACTCAGAGGGTGGTGAATATTTGGAATTCTCTGTATGCCCTCAGTACTGGCACCGGGGAATGTGGGCCTGGATTATGGGGCTCGAGTCCTAGAGTATATACATCTACCTCCGACAGTGCAGCACTCCCTCAGTACTGGCACCGGGGAGTGTGGGCCTGGATTATGGGGCTCGAGTCCTAGAGTATATACATCTACCTCCGACAGTGCAGCACTCCCTCAGTACTGGCACCGGGGAGTGTGGGCCTGGATTATGGGGCTCGAGTCCTAGAGTATATAGATCTACCTCCGACAGTGCAGCACTCCCTCAGTACTGGCACCGGGGAGTGTGGGCCTGCATTATGGGGCTCAAGTCTCCGGAGTGGGGGCCCGAACCCATGACCTTCTGACTCAGAGGTGAGACAGAGTGCGAGCCCACTGAGTCGGGGCCGGCAAGTAGCGTTTACTCGAGCTTTCGAAGATGTATGTACATGATGCCACTGGCCAGCGTGAGTGGAAATCCCAACCAGGCCAACATGTAGCAGTAGCTGAATGTCCCAGTAGTGTCCTGGTGAATCTCGTGGATGTGCAGAGTGTAAATGAGGGCCGCCGTCATTACACAGAGACCTGCAGAGTCAAGACATTGAGATCAATCAGCGAGGCCAACTAGACCAAGAGGCTCCCGTCTCCCTCAGTACCCACACTGACCCTCACCCACAGGGACTGAGAGGCTCCTGTCTCCCTCAGTACCCAATGACCCTCACCCACAGGGACCGAGAGGCTCCTGTCTCCCTCAGTACACACTGACCCTTGCCCACAGGGACCGAGAGGCTCCTGTCTCCCTCAGTACCCACTGATCCTCACCCACAGGGACCGAGAGGCTCCTGTCTCCCTCAGTACCCACTGACCCTCACCCACAGGGACCGAGAGGCTCCTGTCTCCCTCAGTACCCACTGACCCTCACCCACAGGGACCGAGAGGCTCCTGTCTCCCTCAATACCCACTGACCCTCACCCACAGGGACCGAGAGGCTCCTGTCTCCCTCAGTACCCACTGACCATTGCCCACAGTGTACTGGAGTGATGGGCTTCGATGGGAGAGTTAGGGGACTAGAGGGATGGGCTTCGATGGGAGAGTTAGGGGACTGTAGGGATGGGCTTCGATGGGAGAGTTAGGGGACTGGAGGGATGGGCTTCGATGGGAGAGTTAGGGGACTGGAAGGATGGGCTTCGATGGGAGAGTTAGGGGACTAGAGGGATGGTCTTCGATGGGAGAGTTAGGGGACTAGCGGGATGAGCTTCGATGGGAGAGTCAGGGGACTAGAGGGATGGTCTTCGATGGGAGAGTCAGGGGACTAGAGGGATGGGCTTCGATGGGAGTGTTAGGGGACTAGAGGGATGGGCTTCAATGGGAGAGTTAGAGGACTGGAGGGATGATCTTCAATGGGAGAGTTAGGGGACTAGAAGGATGGGCTTCGATGGGAGAGTTAGGGGACGAGAGGGATGGGCTTCGATGGGAGAGTTAGGGGACGAGAGGGATGGGCTTCGATGGGGGAGTTAAGGTACTGGAGGGATGGACTTCGATGGGAGAGTTAGGGGACTGGAGGGATGGGCGTCGATTGCAGAGTTAGAGGACTGGAGGGATGGGCTTCGATGGGAGAGTTAGGGGTCTAGAGGGATGGGCTTCGATGGGAGAGTTAGGGGACTAGAGGGATGGGCTTCGATGGGAGAGTTAGGGGACTAGAGGGATGGGCTTCGATGGGAGTGTTAGGGGACTGGAGAGATGGGCTTCGATGGAGAGTTAGGGACTGGAGGGATGGGCTTCGATGGGAGAGTTAGGGGACTGGAGGGATGGTCTCGATGGGAGAGTTAGGGGACTGGAGGGATGGGCTTCGATGGGAGAGTTAGGGGACTGGAGGGATGGGCTTCGATGGGAGAGTTAGGGGACTGGAGGGATGGGCTTCAATGGGAGAGTTAGGGGACTGGAGGGATGGGCTTCGATGGGAGAGTTAGGGGTCTAGAGGGATGGGCTTCGATGGGAGAGTTAGGGGACTGCAGGGATGGTCTTCGATGGGAGAGTTAGAGGACTGGAGGGATGGGCTTCGATGGGAGAGTTAGGGGACTGGAGGGATGGGCTTCGATGGGAGAGTTAGGGGATGAGAGGGATGGGCTTCGATGGGAGAGTTAGGGGTCTAGAGAGTTAGCGTGATCCCACCACCAAACACATCTTCCCCTCACCTCCCCTTTCAGCATTCCGCAGGGACCGCTCCCTCCGCGACACCCTAGTCCACTCCTCTACCACCCCCAGCACCCCTTCCCCTTCGCCCGGCACCTTCCCGTGCACGCGCAGGAGATGCAACACATGCCCTTATACCTCCCCTCTTCCCACTGTCCAGGGCCCCAAACACCCCTTCCAGGTGAAACAGCGATTTACTTGTACTTCCTGCAATTTAGTATACTGTATTCGCTGCTCACGATGTGGACTCCTCTACATTGGGGAGACCAAACGCAGATTGGGTGACCGCTTTGCGGAACACCTCCGTTCAGTCCGTAAGGGGGACCCCGAGCTCCCGGTGGCCTGTCACTTTAATTCACCGCTTCACTCCCACTCTGACCTCACCGTCCTCGGCCTATTACACTGTTCCACGGAAGCTCAGCGTAAGCTCGAGGAACAGCACCTCATCTTTCGTTTAGGCACGCTACAGCCCTCTGGACTCAATATCGAGTTCAACAATTTTAGATCATAACCTCAGCTCCAATCACATTTATATTTTATTTTATCCACCCTTTTATTTGTCCCCCCCACCTTTTTTTTTTTCCTCCTAGAAGCTGGCAGCTGTCCTTCATTCTGCCAGTGGATTTCACACTTCATTCAGCCTTAATCTGTCACATTAACACCACCTCTAGCCTTGCATATCTCTTAATGTCTCTTAATGTCTCTTCATCTCCTCCTTTGTTCCTTTATCCCCTCCCCCTTTTCCCAGCTTTACCCTGGCCTTAAATCTATTTGATTTCCAGCTCTTCCCAGTTCTGATGAAAGGTCATCGACCTGAAACGTCAACTCTCTTTCTCTCTCTACGGATGCTGCCTGGCCTGCTGAGTTTTTCCAGCGTTTTCTGTTGTTATTTCGGATTTCCAGCATCTGCAGTATTTTGCTATCGTCGTAGGGGTCTAGAGGGAAGGGCTTCGATGGGAGAGTTAGGGGACTGGAGGGATGGGCTTCGATGGGAGAGTTAGGGGACTGGAGGGATGGTCTTCGATGGGAGAGTTAGAGGACTAGAGGGATGGGCTTCGATGGGAGAGTTAGGGGACTGGAGGGATGGGCTTCGATGGGAGAGTTAGGGGACTGGAGGGATGGGCTTCGATGGGAGTGTTAGGGGACTGGAGGGATGGGCTTCGATGGGAGAGTTAGGGGACTGGAGGGATGGGCTTCGATGGGAGAGTTAGGGGACTAGAGGGATGGGCTTCGATGGGAGAGTTAGGGGACTGAGGGATGGGCTTCGATGGGAGAGTTAGGGGACTAGAGGGATGGGCTTCGATGGGAGAGTTAGGGGACTGGAGGGATGGGCTTCGATGGGAGAGTTAGGGGACTGGAGGGATGGGCTTCGATGGGAGAGTTAGGGGACTGGAGGGATGGGCTTCGATGGGAGAGTTAGGGGACTGGAGGGATGGGCTTCGATGGGAGAGTTAGGGGACTGGAGGGATGGTCTTCGATGGGAGAGTTAGGGGACTGGAGGGATGGGCTTCGATGGGAGAGTTAGGGGACTAGAGGGATGGGCTTCGATGGGAGAGTTAGGGGACTAGAGGGATGGGCTTCGATGGGAGAGTTAGGGGACTGGAGGGATGGGCTTCGATGGAGAGTTAGGGGACTGGAGGGATGGGCTTCGATGGGAGAGTTAGGGGACTAGAGGGATGGGCTTCGATGGGAGAGTTAGGGGACTGGAGGGATGGGCTTCGATGGGAGAGTTAGGGGACTGGAGGGATGGGCTTCGATGGGAGAGTTAGGGGACTGGAGGGATGGGCTTCAATGGGAGAGTTAGAGGACTGGAGGGATGGTCTTCGATGGGAGAGTTAGGGGACTGGAGGGATGGGCTTCGATGGGAGAGTTAGAGGACTAGAGGGATGGGCTTCGATGGGAGAGTTAGGGGACTGGAGGGATGGGCTTCAATGGGAGAGTTAGAGGACTAGAGGGATGGGCTTCGATGGGAGAGTTAGGGTCTGGAGGGATGGGCTTCGATGGGGGAGTTAGAGGACTGGAGGGATGGTCTTCGATGGGAGAGTTAGAGGACTGGAGGGATGGGCTTCGATGGAAGAGTTAGAGGACTGGAGGGACGGGCTTCGATGGGGGAGTTAGGGGGCTAGAGGGATGGGCTTCGATGGGAGAGTTAGAGGACTGGAGGGATGGGCTTCGATGGAGAGTTAGGGGACTGGAGGGATGGGCTTCGATGGGAGAGTTAGGGGACTGGAGGGATGGGCTTCGATGGGAGAGTTAGGGGACTAGAGGGATGGGCTTCGATGGGAGAGTTAGGGGACTGGAGGGATGGGCTTCGATGGGAGAGTTAGGGGACTAGAGGGATGGGCTTCGATGGGAGAGTTAGGGGACTGGAGGGATGGGCTTCGATGGGAGAGTTAGGGGACTAGAGGGATGGGCTTCGATGGGAGAGTTAGGGGACTGAGAGGGATGGGCTTCGATGGGAGAGTTAGGGGACTGGAGGGATGGGCTTCGATGGGAGAGTTAGGGGACTGGAGGGATGGGCTTCGATGGGAGAGTTAGGGGACTGGAGGGATGGGCTTCGATGGGAGAGTTAGGGGACTGGAGGGATGGGCTTCGATGGGAGAGTTAGGGGACTGGAGGGATGGGCTTCGATGGGAGAGTTAGGGGACTGGAGGGATGGGCTTCGATGGGAGAGTTAGGGGACTGGAGGGATGGGCTTCGATGGGAGAGTTTGGGGACTGGAGGGATGGGCTTCGATGGGAGAGTTAGGGGACTGGAGGGATGGGCTTCGATGGGAGAGTTAGAGGACTGGAGGGATGGGCTTCGATGGGAGAGTTAGGGGACTGGAGGGATGGGCTTCGATGGGAGAGTTAGGGGACTGAGAGGGATGGGCTTCGATGGGAGAGTTAGGGGACTAGAGGGATGGGCTTCGATGGGCGAGTTAGGGGACTGGAGGGATGGGCTTCGATGGGAGAGTTAGGGGACTGGAGGGATGGGCTTCGATGGGAGAGTTTGGGGACTGGAGGGATGGGCTTCGATGGGAGAGTTAGGGGACTGGAGGGATGGGCTTCGATGGGAGAGTTTGGGGACTGGAGGGATGGGCTTCGATGGGAGAGTTAGGGGACTGGAGGGATGGGCTTCGATGGGAGAGGTAGGGGACAAGAGGGATGGGCTTCGATGGGAGAGTTAGGGGACTGGAGGGATGGGCTTCGATGGGAGTGTTAGGGGACTGGAGGGATGGGCTTCGATGGGAGAGTTAGGGGACTGGAGGGATGGGCTTCGATGGGAGAGTTAGGGGACTGGAGGGATGGGCTTCGATGGGAGAGTTAGGGGACTGGAGGGATGGGCTTCGATGGAGAGTTTGGGGTCTGGAGGATGGGCTTCGATGAGAGAGTTAGGGTACTGGAGGGATGGGCGTCGATGGGAGAGTTAGGGGACTGGAGGGATGGGCTTCGATGGGAGAGTTAGGGGACTGGAGGGATGGGCTTCGATGGGAGAGTTAGGGGACTGGAGGGATGGGCTTCGATGGGAGAGTTAGGGGACTGGAGGGATGGGCTTCGATGGGAGAGTTAGGGGACTGGAGGGATGGTCTTCGATGGGTGAGTTAGGGGACTGGAGGGATGGGCTTCGATGGGAGAGTTAGGGGACTGGAGGGATGGGCTTCGATGGGAGAGTTAGGGGACTGGAGGGATGGGCTTCGATGGGAGAGTTAGGGGACTGGAGGGATGGGCTTCGGTGGGAGAGTTAGGGGACTGGAGGGATGGGCTTCGATGGGAGAGTTAGGGGACTAGAGGGATGGGCTTCAATGAGAGAGTTTGGGGACTAGAGGGATGGGCTTTGATGGGAGAGTTAGGGGACTAGAGAGATGTGCTTCAATGGGCACTGTCTCACCTGCAAAGATCTGGAAGAGACCTGTGGCGTAGAAGAGACTCCCTCTTTGAAGTGTGTAGAGCTGACAGACGAAGATCAGGAAGGAGGCAGTCGAGAACAGGACAGCGATAACCATCGATGCTTGGACAGCGTGGAGCCACTCTGCAGGAGAAAGTTCTGGGTTAGATTATTTGGGCGGAGAGTAGAGGCCCATCACCCAACATAATCGGGTACCGCTCGTGTCAACATCAAACGCTCCCCGTAGCCCCATAATCCAGGCCCACACTCCCCGGTGCCAGTACTGAGGGAGTGCTGCACTGTCGGAGGTAGATGCATATACTCTAGGACTCGAGCCCCATAATCCAGGCCCACACTCCCCGGTGCCAGTACTGAGGGAGTGCTGCACTGTCGGAGATAGATGTATATACTCTAGGACTCAAGCCCCATAATCCAGGCCCACACTCCCCGGTGCCAGTACTGAGGAAGCGCTGCACTGTCGGAGGTAGATGCATATACTCTAGGACTCGAGCCCCATAATCCAGGCCCACACTCCCCGGTGCCAGTACTGAGGGAGTGCTGCACTGTCGGAGATAGATGTATATACTCTAGGACTCAAGCCCCATAATCCAGGCCCACACTCCCCGGTGCCAGTACTGAGGGAGCGCTGCACTGTCGGAGGTAGATGAATATACTCTAGGACTCGAGCCCCATTATCCAGGCCCACACTCCCCGGTGCCAGTACTGAGGGAGCGCTGCACTGTCGGAGGTAGATGTATATACTCTAGGACTCGAGCCCCATAATCCAGGCCCACACTCCCCGGTGCCAGTACTGAGGGAGTGCTGCACTGTCAGAGGTAGATGTCTATACTCTCGGACTTGAGCCCCATAATCCAGGCCCACACTCCCCGGTGCCAGTACTGAGGGAGCGATACACTGTCGAGGGTGCTGTCTTTCGGATGAGACGTTAAACCGAGGCCACATCTGCCCTCTAAGGTGGGTGTTATAGATCACACGGCCACTATTGGAAGAAGAGCAGGGGGGAGTTCTCCCCAGTGTCCTGGGGCCAATATCTATCCCTCAACCGACAGATTCACCAGGTCATTATCACATTGCTGTTTGTGGGAGCTTGCTGTGCCAAAATTGGCTGCCGCGTTTCCTACATTACAACAGTGACCACACTTCAAAAAGTACTTCATTGGCTGTAAAGCGCTTTAGGATAGATTGATCTCCTAACCTAAGCAAGGACGTACTTGCCATGAAGGTTCACTAGACTGATCCCTGGGATGAGAGGGCTGTCCTATGATGAGAGATTGTGTAGATTGGGCCGATACTCTCTGGAGTTTAGA
>JASTWF010001977.1:0-46971 GCA_030390025.1 Squalus acanthias | reverse complement strand
TATATCAGTGTTACAGTGAGTGGTGTGGGGTATATCAGAGTGTTACAGTGAGGGGTGTGGGGTATATCAGAGTGTTACAGTGAGGGGTGTGGGGTATATCAGAGTGTTACAGTGAGGGGTGTGGGGTATATCAGTGTTACAGTGAGGGGTGTGGGGTATATCAGAGTGTTACAGTGAGGGGTGTGGGGTATATCAGAGTGTTACAGTGAGGGGTGTGGGGTATATCAGAGTGTTACAGTGAGGGGTGTGGGGTATATCAGAGTGTTACAGTGAGGGGTGTGGGGTATATCAGAGTGTTACAGTGAGGGGTGTGGGGTATATCAGTGTGTTACAGTGAGGGGTGTGGGGTATATCAGAGTGTTACAGTGAGGGGTGTGGGGTATATCAGAGTGTTACAGTGAGGGGTGTGGGGTATATCAGAGTGTTACAGTGAGGGGTGTGGGGTATTTCAGTGTGTTACAGTGAGGGGTGTGGGGTATATCAGTGTTACAGTGAGGGGTGTGGGATATATCAGTGTGTTACAGTGAGGGGTGTGGGGTATATCAGTGTTACAGTGAGGGGTGTGGGGTATATCAGAGTGTTACAGTGAGGGGTGTGGGGTATATCAGTGTGTTAGAGTGAGAGGTGTGAGGTATAGCAGTGTGTTACAGTGAGGGGTGCGGGGTATATCAGAGTATTACACTGAGGGGTGTGGGGTATATCAGTGTTACAGTGAGTGGTGTGTGGCATATCAGTGTTACAGTGAGGGGTGTGAGGTATATCAGTGTTACAGTGAGGGGTGTGGGGTATATCAGTGTTACAGTGAGGGGTGTGGGGTATATCAGAGTGTTACAGTGAGGGGTGTGGGGTATATCAATGTGTTACAGTGAGGGGTGTGGGGTATATCAGTGTTACAGTGAGTGGTGTGGGGTATAACAAAGTGTTACAGTGAGGGGTGTGGGGTATATCAGTGTTACAGTGAGTGGTGTGGGGTATATCAGAGTGTTACAGTGAGGGGTGTGGGGTATATCAGAGTGTTACAGTGAGGGGTGTGGGGTATATCAGAGTGTTACAGTGAGGGGTGTGGGGTATATCAGAGTGTTACAGTGAGGGGTGTGGGGTATATCAGAGTGTTACAGTGAGGGGTGTGGGGTATATCAGTGTGTTACAGTGAGGGGTGTGGGGTATATCAGAGTGTTACAGTGAGGGGTGTGGGGTATATCAGAGTGTTACAGTGAGGGGTGTGGGGTATATCAGAGTGTTACAGTGAGGGGTGTGGGGTATTTCAGTGTGTTACAGTGAGGGGTGTGGGGTATATCAGTGTTACAGTGAGGGGTGTGGGATATATCAGTGTGTTACAGTGAGGGGTGTGGGGTATATCAGTGTTCCAGTGAGGAGTGTGGGGTATATCAGAGTGTTACAGTGAGGGGTGTGGGGTATATCAGTGTGTTAGAGTGAGAGGTGTGAGGTATATCAGTGTGTTACAGTGAGGGGTGCGGGGTATATCAGAGTATTACACTGAGGGGTGTGGGGTATATCAGTGTTACAGTGAGGGGTGTGGGGTATATCAGTGTTACAGTGAGTGGTGTGGGGTATATCAGTGTTACAGTGAGGGGTGTGGGGTATATCAGTGTTACAGTGAGGTGTGTGGGGTATATCAGTGTTACAGTGAGGGGTGTGGGGTATATCAGAGTGTTACAGTGAGGGGTGTGGGGTATATCAATGTGTTAGAGTGAGAGGAGTCAGGTATATCAGTGTGTTACAGTGAGGGGTGTGAGGTATATCAGTGTGTTACAGTGAGGGGTGTGGGGTATATCAGAGTGTTACAGTGAGGGGTGTGGGGTATATCAGAGTGTTACAGTGAGGGGTGTGGAGTATATCAGAGTGTTACAGTGAGGGGTGTGGGGTGTATCAGTGTTACAGTGAGGGGTGTGGGATATATCAGAGTGTTACAGCGAGGAGTGTGAGGTATATCAGAGTGTTACAGTGAGGGGTGTGGGGTATATCAGAGTGTTACAGTGAGGGGTGTGGGGTATGTCAGTGTGTTAGAGTGAGAGGTGTGAGGTATATCAGTGTGTTACAGTGAGGTGTGCGGGGTATATCAGAGTATTACACTGAGGGGTGTGGGGTATATCAGTGTTACAGTGAGGGGTGTGGGGTATATCAGTGTTACAGTGAGTGGTGTGTGGTATATCAGTGTTACAGTGAGTGGTGTGGGGTATATCAGTGTTACAGTGAGGGGTGTGGGGTATATCAGTGTTACAGTGAGGGGTGTGGGGTATATCAGAGTGTTACAGTGAGGGGTGTGGGGTATATCAATGTGTTAGAGTGAGAGGTGTGAAGTATGTCAGTGTGTTACAGTGAAGGGTGTGGTGTATATCAGTGTTACAGTGAGGGGTGTGGGGTATATCAGAGTGTTACAGTGAGAGGTGTGGGGTATATCAGTGTGTTACAGTGAGGGGTGTGGGGTATATCAGAGTGTTACAGTGCGGTGTGAGGGGTATATCAGAGTGTTACAGTGAGGGGTGTGGGGTATATCAGTTTTACAGTGAGGGGTGTTGGGTATATCAGTGTTACAGTGAGTGGTGTGGGGTATAACAGAGTGTTACAGTGAGGGGTGTGGGGTATATCAGTGTTACAGTGAGTGGTGTGGGGTATATCAGAGTGTTACAGTGAGGGGTGTGGGGTATATCAGAGTGTTACAGTGAGGGGTGTGGGGTATATCAGAGTGTTACAGTGAGGGGTGTGGGGTATATCAGAGTGTTACAGTGAGGGGTGTGGGGTATATCAGTGTTACAGCGAGTGGTGTGGGGTATATCAGTGTTACAGTGAGGGGTGTGGGGTATATCAGAGTGTTACAGTGAGGGGTGTGGGGTATATCAGTGTGTTAGAGTGAGAGGTGTGAGGTATATCAGTGTGTTACAGTGAGGGGTGCGGGGTATATCAGAGTATTGCACTGAGTGGTGTGGGGTATATCAGTGTTACAGTGAGGGCTGTGGGGTATATCAGTGTTACAGTGAGTGGTGTGGGGTATATCAGTGTTACAGTGAGGGGTGTGGGGTATATCAGTGGTACAGAGAGAGGTTGTGGGGTATATCCTTGTTACAGTGAGGGGTGTGGGGTATATCAGAGTGTTACAGTGAGGGGTGTGGGGTATATCAGAGTGTTAGAGTGAGAGGTGTGAGGTATATCAGTGTGTTACAGTGAGGGGTGTGGGGTATATCAGTGTGTTACAGTGAGGGGTGTGGGGTATATCAGAGTGTTACAGTGAGGGGTGTGGGGTATATCAGTGTGTTACAGTGAGGGGTGTGGGGTATATCAGAGTGTTACAGTGAGGGGTGTGGGGTATATCAGAGTGTTACAGTGAGGGGTGTGGGGTATATCAGAGTGTTACAGTGAGGGGTGTGGGGTGTATCAGTGTTACAGTGAGGGGTGTGGGATATATCAGAGTGTTACAGTGAGGAGTGTGAGGTATATCAGAGTGTTACAGTGAGGGGTGTGGGGTATATCAGAGTGTTACAGTGAGGGGTGTGGGGTATATCAGAGTGTTACAGTGAGGGGTGTGGGGTATATCAGAGTGTTACAGTGAGGGGTGTGGGGTATATCAGAGTGTTACAGTGAGGGGTGTGGGGTATATCAGAGTGTTACAGTGAGGGGTGTGGGGTATATCAGAGTGTTACAGTGAGGGGTGTGGGGTATATCAGAGTGTTACAGTGAGGAGTGTGGGGTATATCAGAGTGTTACAGTGAGGGGTGTGGGGTATATCAGAGTGTTACAGTGAGGGGTGTGGGGTATATCAGAGTGTTACAGTGAGGGGTGTGGGGTATATCAGTGTGTTACAGTGAGGAGTGTGGGGTATATCAGAGTGTTACAGTGAGGGGTGTGGGGTATATCAGTGTGTTACAGTGAGGGGTGTGGGGTATATCAGTGTGTTACAGTGAGGAGTGTGGGGTATATCAGAGTGTTACAGTGAGGAGTGTGGGGTATATCAGTGTGTTACAGTGAGGAGTGTGGGGTATATCAGTGTTACAGTGAGGGGTGTGGGGTATATCAGAGTGTTACAGTGAGGAGTGTGGGGTATATCAGAGTGTTACAGTGAGGGGTGTGGGGTATATCAGAGTGTTACAGTGAGGGGTGTGGGGTATATCAGTGTGTTACAGTGAGGGGTGTGGGGTATATCAGAGTGTTACAGTGAGGGGTGTGGGGTATATCAGAGTGTTACAGTGAGGGGTGTGGGGTATATCAGAGTGTTACAGTGAGGGGCGTGGGGTATATCAGAGTGTTACAGTGAGGGGTGTGGGGTATATCAGAGTGTTACAGTGAGGGGTGTGGGGTATATCAGTGTGTTACAGTGAGGGGTGTGGGGTGTATCAGAGTGTTACAGTGAGGGGTGTGGGGTATATCAGAGTGTTACAGTGAGGGGCGTGGGGTATATCAGAGTGTTACAGTGAGGGGTGTGGGGTATATCAGTGTTACAGTGAGGGGTGTGGGGTATATCAGAGTGTTACAGTGAGGGGTGTGGGGTATATCAGAGTGTTACAGTGAGGGGCGTGGGGTATATCAGAGTGTTACAGTGAGGGGTGTGGGGTATATCAGAGTGTTACAGTGAGGGGTGTGGGGTATATCAGAGTGTTACAGTGAGGGGCGTGGGGTATATCAGAGTGTTACAGTGAGGGGTGTGGGGTATATCAGTGTTACAGTGAGGGGTGTGGGGTATATCAGAGTGTTACAGTGTGGGGTGTGGGGTATATCAATGTTACAGTGAGGGGTGTGGGGTATATCAGAGTGTTACAGTGTGGGGTGTGGGGTATATCAGAGTGTTACAGTGAGGGGTGTGGGGTATATCAATGTTACAGTGAGGGGTGTGGGGTATATCAGAGTGTTACAGTGTGGGGTGTGGGGTATATCAGAGTGTTACAGTGCGGGGTGTGGGGTATATCAGTGTGTTACAGTGAGGGGTGTGGGGTATATCAGAGTGTTACAGTGAGGGGTGTGGGGTATATCAGAGTGTTACAGTGAGGGGTGTGGGGTATATCAGAGTGTTACAGTGAGGGGTGTGGGGTATATCAGAGTGTTACAGTGAGGGGTGTGGGGTATATCAGAGTGTTACAGTGAGGGGTGTGGGGTATATCAGAGTGTTACAGTGCGGGGTGTGGGGTATATCAGTGTGTTACAGTGAGGGGTGTGGGGTATATCAGAGTGTGTTACAATGAGGGGTGTTGGGTATATCAGAGTGTTACAGTGAGGGGTGTGGGGTATATCAGAGTGTTACAGTGAGAAATGTTGTTCCTCGTGTTGCAATCCAAATCCATCTTGAGTGTAAGCCTGAGCCCTAAGAAACCAGAAAGAGGAAATAATTTAATGATGGATGAGTCACTGAGTGGAGAGGCTGCGACCATTGCCCCTCTGTTACGTGTCAGTCCTGCTGTGCGGGACGGGCAGAGAGAAATAGTCCACTATTCGCAGTTAACTCTGGTGGAATGTTCGGAGTCCGGCCGAGAACTTTAGAAATGTGTTTGTATTTCTAGTTGGAGTCTTGGCATGGAGACCGACCCATGCTCCTGTTCGTCACTTCCCCTCCCACCTCTCATCCACCCTCCCTCGCATGAAGTAGGCTGGGGGCTGCCGGCCTGTTTTTGAGGGAGGCGTTAACCCCGAGGGCCCTCGTCTGCCCTCGTGGCTGGGCATGAAAGAACCTGCACCCGGTGTTTGCAGAAGAGCAGGGGGTGGATCTCCCTGGTGTCCTGCTGATCTGTGCCATTGTCCCCTCCAGACTAGACTATTCCGACACTCTACCGGCCGGCCTCCAACCTTCCGCCCTCCGTAACCATCAGCTCATCTAAAACTCTGCTGCCCCCGTGTCCTAACTCGCACCCAGTCCCGTTCACCCATCACCCCCCGCTATACTCGCTGACCTACACTGGCTCCCGGTCCGGCAACGCCTCGATTTTAAAATTCTCATCCTTGTGTTCAAATCCCTCCATGGCCTCCTCGCCTCCCCGCTCCCCGCTATCTCTGTAACCTCCTCCAGCCCCTACAACCCTCCGAGATCTCTGCGCTCCTCCAATTCGGGCCTCTCGCGCATCCCCCCGATTTCCATCGCTCCACCATTGGCGGCCGTGCCTTCAGCCGCCTGAGCCCCGAGCTCTGGAATTCCCTCCCTAAACCTCTCCGCCTCTCTACCTCTCTATAAAAGGGGTCCCTGATGGGGAGACTCCCTCTATAAAAGGGGTCCCTGATGGCGAGACTCCCTCTATAAAAGGGGTCCCTGATGGCGAGACTCCCTCTATAAAAGGGGTCCCTGATGGGGAGACTCCCTCTATAAAAGAGGTCTCTGATGGGGAGACTCCCTCTATAAAAGGGGTCCCTGATGGCGAGACTCCCTCTATAAAAGGGGTCCCTGATGGGGAGACTCCCTCTATAAAAGAGGTCTCTGATGGGGAGACTCCCTCTATAAAAGGGGTCCCTGATGGGGAGACTCCCTCTATAAAAGAGGTCTCTGATGGGGAGACTCCCTCTATAAAAGGGGTCCTTGATGGGGAGACTCCCTCTATAAAAGGGGTCCCTGATGGGGAGACTCCCTCTATAAAAGGGGTCCCTGATGGTGAGACTCCCTCTATAAAAGGGGTCCCTGATGGGGAGACTCCCTCTATAAAAGAGGTCTCTGATGGGGAGACTCCCTCTATAAAAGAGGTCTCTGATGGAGAGACTCCCTCTATAAAAGGGGTCTCTGATGGGGAGACTCCCTCTATAAAAGGGGTCCCTGATGGGGAGACTCCCTCTATAAAAGGGAGCCAGTGTAGGTCAGCGAGCACAGTGGGGGTGATGTGTGATCGGGACTCGGTGTGAGTTAGGACACGGGGCCAGCAGAGTTTTAGATGAGTTGATGGTTACGGAGGGTGGAAGATAGGAGGCCGGGCCGGGAGAGCGTCGGAACAGTCGCGTCTGGAGGGGAGAAAGGCATGGATGAGGGTTTCAGCAGCGGATGAGCTGAGGCAAGGGCGGAGACGGGCGATGTTACATCACTGGAAATAGGCGGTCTTGGTGATGGAGTGGACATGAGGTCAGAAGCACATCTCAGGGTGAAATAGAGGCTGGGCGATTCTCGGCAAAATGCTCTTTCCTGAAAAGAAATCAGAGATTTGCTAATGTGACCTGTGTGCTGCCATCCTGGTCCTTGTGTGGGGGATGTCCAACGTATCTTCTCACCCACACACCCATCTACCTCTTGTCAACTTCAGTCATGACACACTAAAATCGAACAGAGTACCACGTATCCGCAGCATCACTAAGACCGCCTATTTCCACCTCCGTAACATCGCCCGTCTCCGCCCCTGCCTCAGCTGATCCGCTGCTGAAACCCTCATCCATGCCTCTGTTACCTCTAGACTTGACTATTCCAACGCTCTCCTGGCCGGCCTCCCACATTCCATCCTACGTAAACTTGAGGTCATCCAAAACTCGGCTGCCCCCATGTCCTAACTCGCACCGAGTCCCGTTCGCCCATCAGCCCCTCCTGTGCTTACTGACCTACATTGGCTCCCGGTCCGGCAACGCCTTCGATTTCAAAATTCTCTCATCCTCGTTTACAAAAGCCTCCGCGGCCTCCTCGCCCACCTCCCTCTCTCTGTAACCTCCTCCAGTCCCTACAAACCCCCGAGATCTCTGCGCTCCTCCAATTCCAGCCTCTTGCGCATCCCCCCCCCGATTTCCATCGCTCCACCATTGGCGACCGCGCCAGGGCCCCCCAGCTCTGGAATTCCCTCCCTAAACCTCTCCGCCTCTCTCTCTCCTCCTTTAAGACGCTCCTTAAAACCGACCTCTTTGACCAAGCTTTTGGTCACCTGTCCCTAATATCTCCTTATGTGGCTCGGGGTCAATTTTTGTCCAATTTACGCTCCTGTGAAGTGTCCTGGGACATCAAAGGCGCTATATAAATGCAAGGTGTTGTAGTTGATATGAAAAGGGAATCTGACATTGTCTAGTTATCGGGAACCACTTCAGCTGCAGAAGTCCTGATAGGCCGAGCTGAGTTTAATTATTTTAATTAGATAAGGGGGGACCAGTGGATGTGGTGTATTTGGATTTTCAGAAGGCTTTCGATAAGGTGCCACACAAGAGGTTATTAAACAAAATTAGGGCTCATGGGATTGGGGGTAATATACCAGGATTACATTGGATCTATGGCACAGAAAGAGGCCATTCGGCCCAACCAGTCCATGCCGGCGTTTATGCTCCACTCGAGCCTCCTCCCGTCTTTCCTCATCTAACTCCATCAGCGTAACCCTCTATTCCCTTCTCCCTCATATGCTTATCTAATCGCCCCTTAAATGCATCTACACTATTCTCTTCAACCACTCCCTGTGGGAGCGAGTTCCACATTCTCACCACTCTCTGGGGAAAGAAGTTTCTCCTGAATTCCCCATTGGATTTCTCGGTGACCATCTTATATTGATGGTCTCTAGTTATGCTCTTCCCCACAAGTGGAAGCATTCTCTCCGTATCCGCTCTATCAAAACCTTTCATCATTTAAAAGACCTCTATTAGGTCACCCCTCAGCCTTCTTTATTCAAGAGAAAAGAGCCCCAGCCTGTTCATCCTTTCCTGATATGTATACCCTCGCATTTCTGGTATCATCCTTCTCTGCACCCTCTCCAGTGCCTCGATATTCTTTTTATAATCTCTCTCTTAGGCAGTCTCTCTGGAACCGAGGATGACTTGCTTCCACACTAAGAATGAGTTCTCAGGTGACTGATGAGTCCAATGCGGGACCTACAGTCTCTGTCACAGGTTGGGGCAGACGGTGGTTGAAGGGGCGGGTGGGTGGGGTGCTTGGGTTGACGTGCGCTCCTTCCGCTGTTTGCGCTTGGCTTCCGCTTGCTCCCGGCGAAGAGACTCGAGCTGTTCGGCGCCTTCCCGGATGCTTCTCCTCCACTTTGTGCGGTCTTGGGATTCCCAGGTGTCGGTGGGGATGTTGCACTTTTTCAAGGAGGCTTTGAGGGTGGGTCCTTGAAGCATTTCCTCTGCCCACCTGGGGCTCTCTTGCCGTGTCGGAGCTCCGAGTAGAGCGCTTGTATTGGGAGTCTCGTATCGGGCATGCGAACGATGATCCTTTTTATAATATGGCGACCAGAACTGTACGCAGTACTCCAAGTGTGGTCTAACCAAGGTTCGATACAGGTTTAGCATAACTTCCCTATTTTTCAATTCTATCCCTCTAGAAATAAACCCTAGTACTTGGTTTGCTTTTTTTCATGGCCTTGCTAACCTGCGCCACAACTTTTAGTGATTTGTGTATTTGTACTCCCAGATCCCTTTGCTCCTCCACCCCACCTAGACTCGCACCCTCCAAGTAAGAAGTGACCTCCCTATTCTTCCTACCAAAATGTAACACCTCACATTTATCTGTGTTGAACTTCATTTGCCAATTATATGCCCATTCTGCAAGTTTATTAATGTGCTCCTGAGGATTGGTTAACGGACAGAAAACAGAGAGTAGGAATAAACGGGTCATTTTCGGGTTGGCAGGCTGTAACTAGTGGGGTACCCGCAAGGATCAGTGCTCGGGCCTCAGCTATTCACAATCTACATCGATGATTCGTATGAGGGGACCAAATGTAATATATCCAAGTTTGCTGATGATACAAAGCTGGGTGGGGATGTAAGTTGTGAGGAGGATGCAAGGTGGCTTCAAGGGGATATAGACAGGCTAAGTGAGTGGGCAAGAACATGGCAAATGGAATATAATGTGGAGAAATGTGAAGTTATCCACTTTGGTAGGAAAAATAGAAAAGCAGAGTATTTTTTAAATGGAGAGAGATTGGGAAATGTTGGTGTTCAGAGGGACCTGGGTGTCCTTGTACACGAATCACTGAAAGTTAACATGCAGGTACGGCAAGCAATTAGGAAAGCAAATGGTATGTTGGCCTTTATTACAAGAGGATTTGAGTATAAGAGTAAAGACGTCTTACTGCAATTATATAGGGTCCTGGTGAGACCACACCTGGAGTATTGTGTACAGTTTTGGTCTCCTTACCGAAGGAAGGATATACTTGCCATAGAGGGAGTGCAACGAAGGTTTACCAGACTGGTTCATAGAAACATAGAAGATAGGAGCAGGAGTAGGCCATTCGGCCCCTCGAGCCTGCTCCACCATTCAATTCGATCATGGCTGATCATCCAAATTCAGAACCCTGTCCCTGCTTTCTCCCCATATCCCTTGATCCCTTTAGCCTTAAGAAATATATCTAACTCCTTCTTGAATATATTTAATGAATTGGCCTCAACTGCCTTGTGTGGTAGAGAATTCCACAGGTTCACCACTCTCTGGGTGAAGAAATTCCTCCTCATCTCAGTCCTAAATGGCTTACCCCTTATCCTTAGACTGTGACCCCTGGTTCTGGACTCCCCCGCCATCGGGAACATCCTTCCTGCATCTAGTCTGTCTAGTCCTGTCAGAATTTTATAAGTTTCAATGAGATCCCCTCTCATTCTTCTAAACTCTAGCGAATACCTGGGCTGAGAGGGCTGTCCTATGAGGAGAGACTGAGTAGACTAGGCCGATATTCTCTAGAGTTTAGAAGAATGAGAGGTGATCTCATTGAAACATATAAGATTCTGAGGGGGATTGACAGGGTAGATGCTGAGAGGCTGTTTCCCCCTGGCTGGAGAGTCTAGAACCAGGGGTCACAGTCTCAGAATAAGGGGTCGGCCATTTAGGACTGAGATGAGGAGGAATTTCTTCACTCAGAGGGCGGTGAATCTTTGGAATTCTCGACCCCAGAGGGCAGTGGAGGCTCAGTCGTTGAGTATATTCAAGGCTGAGATCGAGAGATTTTTGGACTCTAGGGGAATCGAGGGATATGGGGATCGGGCGGGAAAGTGGAGTTGAGGTCAAAGATCAGCCACGATCTCATTGAATGGCAGAGCAGGCTCGAGGGGCCGAATGGCCTCCTCCTGCTCCTATTTTTTTAGGTTCTCATGTACTCTCTTGGCCTCACTTAATCGAAGAGTTGGCGATCTTGGATGCCACGAGGCTTTGAGTTGCTCTGAAGGCCTCAGGCCTTCATCCAATGAATTAAAAGGATGACTCGGCCCTTCGGCACGGCCGAGGGGAATTGATGAGTCAAGAAAATAGCTCAAGGTTCCGTGGGTAGTGTGGCATCGGAAGATGAGATTAGAAATGATATAACCGCATTTAAAATAAAAAAAAGAGGAGAAATATTAAGCAAACTAATTTAATATTACATCGACGCATTTTAAAGGAATCTAGGGCAGAGATAGCAGAGGCATTACTACACATATTTAATAATTCATTCGCACAAGCTGTAGTGCCAGAGGACTGGCGGACAGCTAATGTAATATCTATATTTAAGAAGGGAGATAGAACATGTCCAGGGAACTATAGACCAGTCAGCTTAACATCGGTGGTCGGAAAAATAATGGAATCCCTACAGAAGGAGAAAATAGAAGAACATCTAGAAACCAAAAATATAAAAATGAATAGTCGGCATGGATTTCAAAAGGGGAAAGTCTTGCTTGACCGACCTCATCGAATTCTTTGAAGTGTGCAGTTTTGGTCGCCTTATCTGAGGAAGGATGTTCTTGCCATGGAGGGAGTGCAGCGAAGATTCACAAGGCTGATACCTGGGATGGCAGGAATGACATATGAGGAGAGATTGGGTCGATTGGGCTTATACTCGCTGGAGTATAGAAGAATGAGAGGGGATCTCATCGAAACATATAAAATTCTGACGGGTCTGGACAAACTAGATGCAGGAAGAATGTTCCCGATGGTCGGAGAGTCCAGAACCAGGGGTCACAGTCTAAGGATAAGGGGTAAGCCATTTAGGACAGAAATGAGGAGGAATTTCTTCACCCAGAGAGTGGTGAACCTGTGGAATTCTCTACCACAGAAGGTAGTTGAGGCCAAGTCATTAAATATATTCAAGAATGAGTTAAATATATTTCTTAAGGCTAAAGGGATCAAGGGATATGGGGAGAAGGCAGGGACAGGGTACTGAGTTTGGATGATCAGCCATGATCTCATCGAATGGCGGAGCAGGCTCGAGGGGCCGAATGGCCTACTCCTGCTCCTATCTTCTATGTTTCTATGTTAACAGAGAGAGTAGACTAGGGTGATGCAGTAGATGTAATTCATCTAGATTTTCAAAAGGCCTGCGATAAGGTACCCCATAACAGACTGATGAACCAGGTCAGAGAATGCGGAGTCAGGGGACAAGTAGCAGATTGGATTGCTGGCTGGCTTCAAGACAGAGAGCAGAGAGTAGGGGTAAAGGGTAGCTATTCACAATGGCAGAAGGTGGGTAGTGGTGTTCCACACGGATCAGTGCTGGGACCACTGCTGTTCACAATTTACATTAACGATTTAGGCCAAGGTTTTCTGAGGGGTCAGTGGGCGCGATTGGTGGCGGGTCGGGTGGGAATGTGTTTTTTCCCCCAACGGGTTGGGACTCCGCTGTGAACCCTCCGCCACGCGCCTTTTCCCGATGTCGGGTCTGTCAGCGCTGAGTGGAGCCCACAGGCAGCAGCAGGGGACTCGATATATATTAATGATCTAGACGAGGGAACTAGATGTAATATCTCCAAGTTTGCAGATGACACAAAGCTGGGTGGGCGTGTGTGCTGTGAGGAGGATGCAGAGAAACTCCAGGATGATTTGGACAGGTTGGGTGATTGGGCAGATTGGGCAGATGCAGTATAATGTGGATAAATGCGAGGTTATCCACTTTGGTGGCAAAACCAGGAAGGCAGATTATTATCTGAATGGCAATAGATTGAGAAAATGGGAAGTGCAACGAGACCTGGGTGTCCTTGTGCACCAGTCGCTGAAGGTAAGCATGCAGGTGCAGCAGGCGGTTAAGAAGGCAAATGGTATGTTGGCCTTCATAGCGAAAGGATTCGCGTACAGGAGCAAGGACATCTTGCTGCAGTTGTACAGGGTCTTGGTGAGACCACACCTTGAGTATTGTGTGCAGTTTTGGTCGCCTTATCTGAGGAAGGATGTTCTTGCCATGGAGGGAGTGCAGCGAAGATTCACCAGACTGATACCTGGGATGGCAGGAATGATGTATGAAGAGAGATTGGGTCGATTGGGCTTGTATTCGCTAGAGTTTAGAAGAATGAGAGGGGATCTCATTGAAACTTATAAAATTCTAACAGGACTAGACAGACTAGATGCAGGAAGGATGTTCCCGATGGCGGGGGAGTCCAGAACCAGGGGTCACAGTCTAAGGATAAGGGGTAAGCCATTTAGGAATGAGATGAGGAGGAATTTCTTCACCCAGAGAGTGGTGAACCTGTGGAATTCTCTACCACAGAAGGCAGTTGAGGCCAATTCATTAAATATATTCAAGAAGGAGTTGGATATATTTCTTTAAGGCTAAAGGGATCAAGGGATATGGGGAGAAAGCAGGGACAGGGTACTGAATTTGGATGATCAGCCATGATCTCATTGAATGGCGGAGCAGGCTCGAGGGGCCGAATGGCCTACTCCTGCTTCTATCTTCTATGTTTCTATGTTTCTATGATTCAGGTCATTATGACCTTGTTTAGAGATCATTAAGAATACAATTCAGCTCATATTTGAGTTTATGTGCTCGCCCACAGGATCTTCGCTGGTCATGGGCCACGTCTGTCAAACTGAGGCAGGAGGTCAATTGCCATTGAATCAGCTGATGAGTTGACAGCTTCAAATGTACAATAAAAGCTCCCACCTTACAGAGATATCGGGCGGGGGGGGGAATTCGGTTGCTTTGTGCCTCCCGTTAGCGCCCTAAGAGGGCACTAATGGGGCGCCAAGCAACTAGCGCCCGGGCGCGGCGATGTTGGCACCGCTCGTGAAATTGACCAGACATTTTGCGGCGGCGCTAAACACGACCGCCACGATCTCCTGCGCTCACAGATCGTGACGTCAGTCGCGCGTGCAACGCCCCCGGACCGGATATTGAGTGGCGCCCCCTGCCTTTCCGCCTGCCGCTAGCAACGACAGGTTGAGGGGAACGTTTAGCAGTCGGGAAGGGACTGGGGGAGCGCTATTTAAAGGCGACCGCTTCCTGCCTTTTTATGGCGATGACATTTTTGAACCACGCATTCTGAGAGAGAGAGGGACTTCTGGAGAGATTCAACGCTGTGTGAAGGAGTTTTGGGTATGGAGCAGCACTTTGCAGGTTCATTTTGATTTGACCTTCCTTTGCACCGATTTAGAAGAGACTGTGGGGGCTGCACTCTGCGATCTTTCCCTGGCCCTCTCCATTGTTCTTTCCAGCAGATTTGATTTACAGGTCTCTCCAGGCCGAGATTGAAAGCTGCAATGAGCAGGGTGTGGATGGAGAGCAAGATCGACCCTCCCCTTTAAGAACTGGCCGGCGCCAGTGTGTCTGTGTTCCATTGCTGACTGACATCACACGAGCTTCGCCAGCGCTCTGAGGTAGCGCCTCGCTCCTCGGCGTTAGCGCCTTAAGAGAGGTGTGTAGCACCTGAATTAGCGCTCCAATCACCTCCAGGGGCGATAGAAGCCAAGTTTGCAGTCGGAGGTGATAATTAGTGCCAGGCGCTAAACTTTGCGCCTGGTTGAGAATTGCGCCCCAAATGGGGCGATAACGAATTTCTCCCCTATCTTCACTTAGCCACAAGCTCTTCCTCACTGCATTTCCACAACAGATTCAGGACGCTGCAAGTCTGTCCACCAGTCTCCATCCAGTCTGACCTCATTACCTCTCTCACCGTTGACAGAAGGCTTCTGCCATCTCGACTTCACTTGCCATCTATTCCATCAGCGCGGGCGCCCTTTATACTCTCTCGCCCTGGTCCCTCAGAATCCCACCACGATCAGCCCCCAACACCAGCAGCACCAACAACGCCACCGGCAACCTTCTCTGCAATCAACTGATGCCGCGCAGGACAGAGGGCATCAGCACCCGACCACATTGCTGCCCGGGAGGCCAGGGATGGCCTCACCATGGCCAGATTGACTTCACTTGACGCTGTACACCCTGGCTGCCACATGATGCGCCAGGTTGGCACCACCCCACACCAACAACAACAACTCGTATTTATATGGCGCCTTTAACGTAGTAAAACGTCCCACGGCGCTGCACAGGAGTATTTTAAGACATAAATTAGACACTGATCCACATAAGGATAAATTAGGGCAGGTGACCAAAAGCTTGGTCAAAGAGGTCGGTTTTAAGGAGCGTCTTAAAGGAGGAGAGAGAGAGGTAGCGAGGCGGAGAGGTTTCGGCAGGGAATTCCAGAGCTTGGGGCCCAGGCAACAGAAGGCACGGCCACCAATGGTTGAGCGATTATAATCAGGGATCCTCAAGAGGGCAGAATTAGAGGAGCGCGGATATCTCGGGGGTTGTGGGGCTGGAGGAGGTTACAGAGATAGGGAGGGGCGAGGGAGGCCACGGAGGGATTTGAAAACAAGGATGAGAATTTTGAAATCGAGGCGCTGCTTAACCGGGAGCCAATGTAGGTCAGCGAGCACAGGGGGTGATGGGCGAACGGGACTCGGTGCGAGTTAGGACACGGGCAGCCGAGTTTTGGATGACCTCAAGTTTACGTAGGGTGGAATGTGGGAGGCCGGCCAGGAGTGCGTTGGAATAGTCGAGTCTGGAGGTAACAAAGGCAGGGTTGAGGGTTTCAGCAGCGGATGAGCTGAGGCAGGGGCGGAGACGGGCGATGTTACGGAGGTGGAAGTAGGCGGTCTTTGTTATGCTGCGGATATGTGGTCGGAAGCTCATTTCAGGGTCAAATATGACACCAAGGTTGCGAACAGTGTGGTTCAGCCTCAGGCAGATGTTAGGGAGAGGGATGGAGTCAGTGGCTAGGGAACGGAGTTTGTGGCGGGGACCGAAAACAACGGCTTCGGTCTTCCCAATATTTAATTGGAGAAAATTTCTGCTCATCCAGAACTGGATGTCGGACAAGCAGTCGGACAATGTAGAGACTGTGGAGGGGTCGAGAGAAGTGGTGCTGAGGTAGAGCTGGGTGTGGTCAGCGTACATGTGGACACTGACGCTGTGTTTTCTGATGATGTCTCCAAGGGCCAACGCCAACACCATAAAGCATCCCTACAATGCCCAAGCCATTCCTTTCACACTCATCGCCATTGAGGGGGGCACTGTTATGTCTCACCATTCACTGGAACTCACTAAGCCTCTTCCAAAGGTGCACACAGATCTGTCCAAGAAGGCAAAGTGTTGAAAATAACCGTTTCAATGCTTGACACCACATTCACAGAAACTTTACAGGAACATTGCATGAAACACCCAAGTGCCTCCCCTTGTGTGTTGTTAGTTGGTATGACTGCGCTAGGATGAGGGTGAGAGTGAGGGGTGGCTAGTGAGATGGGGATGTGATAATGTAGATATAGAGGGATGGGTGGAGGTGCAAGGTAAGTTGGTGTGAGTAAGGATGTGCAGGAGTAGGGTAGGGAAGGCAGAGTGATGGGGATGTGATGAGAGGCACAGCAAGATGAGGTTGAGTGTGGCTTTGTACTAACATTTCGTGATCTACTGAGATCATTGAAAGGTTTGTGCCACTGCAGCCTGGTCCTCCTGATGACATCCCTGCTTGTGCCCTCCTCTGTAATGTGCAACCAGGCTGTGTTGATCTCCTGGGGAGGTCTCCTCCGCCCATGGGAAGGGAAGAGGACCTCCCTGCGTGCTGTGACTCCCTCCATAAGCATGTGGAGGGAGTCATGGGCGAGCCTGGGTGCAGCCCTGGACCTCTGTGCAGTCATTGTCAGTGTTTGCGGTACCTCAATGCCATAGAACACTGACAGCACAAACGTCAAACTAACGTTGGCCTTGGTCGCTTTAAGGAAACTGGCTGATGAGTCAGTACCGCCCCTCCGACAGTGCGGCGTTCCCTCAGTACTGCCCCTCCGACAGTGCGGCGCTCCCTCAGTACCGCCCCTCCGACAGTGCGGTGCTCCCTCAGTACCGCCCCTCCGACAGTGCGGCGCTCCCTCAGTACCGCCCCTCCGACAGTGCGGTGCTCCCTCAGTACCGCCCCTCCGACAGTGCGGCGCTCCCTCAGTACCGCCCCTCCGACAGTGCGGCGCTCTCTCAGTACCGCCCCTCCGACAGTGCGGCGTTCCCTCAGTACCGCCCCTCCGACAGTGCGGCGCTCCCTCAGTACTGCCCCTCCGACAGTGCGGCGTTCCCTCAGTACCGGCGCTCCGACAGTGCGGCACTCCCTCAGTACCGCCCCTCCGACAGTGCGGCGTTCCCTCAGTACCGGCGCTCCGACAGTGCGGCGCTCCCTCAGTACTGCCCCTCCGACAGTGCGGCGTTCCCTCAGTACCGTCCCTCCGACAGTGCGGCACTCCCTCAGTACCGCCCCTCCGACAGTGCGGTGCTCCCTCAGTACCGCCCCTCCGACAGTGCGGTGCTCCCTCAGTACCGCCCCTCCGACAGTGCGGCGCTCCCTCAGTACCGCCCCTCCGACAGTGCGGTGCTCCCTCAGTACCGCCCCTCCGACAGTGCGGCGCTCCCTCAGTACCGCCCCTCCGACAGTGCGGCGCTCCCTCAGTACCGCCCCTCCGACAGTGCGGCGCTCCCTCAGTACCGCCCCTCCGACAGTGCGGTGCTCTCTCAGTACCGCCCCTCCGACAGTGCGGCGCTCCCTCAGTACCGCCCCTCCGACAGTGCGGCGCTCCCTCAGTACCGCCCTCCGACAGTGCGGCGCTCCCTCAGTACCGCCCCTCCGACAGTGCGGCGCTCCCTCAGTACCGCCCCTCCGACAGTGCGGCGCTCCCTCAGTACCGCCCTCCGACAGTGCGGCGCTCCCTCAGTACCGCCCCTCCGACAGTGCGGCGCTCCCTCAGTACCGCCCTCCGACAGTGCGGCGCTCCCTCAGTACCGCCCCTCCGACAGTGCGGCGCTCCCTCAGTATTGTCCCTCTGACAGTGCGGCGCTCCCTCAGTACCGCCCCTCCGACAGTGCGGCGCTCCCTCAGTACCACCCCACCGACAGTGCGGCGCTCCCTCAGTACCGCCCCTCCGACAGTGCGGCGCTCCCTCAGTACCGCCCCACCGACAGTGCGGCGCTCCCTCAGTACCGCCCCTCCGACAGTGCGGCGCTCCCTCAGTACCGCCCCTCCGACAGTGCGGCGCTCCCTCAGTACCGCCCCTCCGACAGTGCGGCGCTCCCTCAGTACCGCCCCTCCGACAGTGCGGCGCTCCCTCAGTGCCGCCCCTCCGACAGTGCGGCGCTCCCTCAGTACCGCCCCTCCGACAGTGCGGCGCTCCCTCAGTACCGCCCCTCCGACAGTGCGACGCTCCCTCAGTACCGCCCCTCCCACAGTGCGGCGCTCCCTCAGTACCGCCCCTCCGACAGTGCGGCGCTTCCTCAGTACCGCCCCTCCGACAGTGCGGCGCTCCCTCAGTACCGCCCCTCCGACAGTGCGGCGCTCCCTCAGTACCGCCCCTCCGACAGTGCGGCGCTTCCTCAGTACCGCCCCTCCGACAGTGCGGCGCTCCCTCAGTACCGCCCCTCCGACAGTGCGGCGCTCCCTCAGTACCGCCCCTCCCACAGTGCGGCGCTCCCTCAGTACCGCCCCTCCGACAGTGCGGCGCTCCCTCAGTACCGCCCCTCCGACAGTGCGGCGCTCCCTCAGTACCGCCCCTCCGACAGTGCGGCGCTCCCTCAGTACCGCCCCTCCGACAGTGCGGCGCTCCCTCAGTACCGCCCCTCCGACAGTGCGGCGCTCCCTCAGTACCGCCCCTCCGACAGTGCGGCGCTCCCTCAGTCCTGGCACCAGGGGAGTGGATTATGGGGACCGAGTCTCTAGAGTGGGGGCTCGAACCCACGACCTTCTGACTCAGGGGCGAGAGAGCGAGAGACACACTGAGACTGGAATCTTGAAGAATAAACACTCAGGGCTCGAGATATTTGGCACTGCCTTTAATTACAATTATTACATTGATCAGGAAACACTGATATACCACAGCTTGCTACTGTAGTCAACACAGCCCAGCAGTAATGCGTCTCACATATCATAATCTATTCTTATACTCACAGATCTGTGATTATATCTTGGGCTGTGCAAGGAACAAGGAGAAATATTATGTCTGCAAGTAACGTAAAAGCCTTCTCGTTGAATTTAAAAAAAAATCAAAGCACATGAGATACGCTCGTTGGAGAACCGAATGGCTGGTTCTTTACAAAGGAATATAAACCAACACAAAACAACGCTTGGCGACGCACCCTGCGTTCGGTTGCAGTCGCGGAATCTTTCGCGGCCGTTGCGCGGTCGTGTTTTTTTTCTTCCGGTCAAATCTGTTGTGAATTGATAAATCGTCTCACGCGAGCAGGCAGGTTGTCCAGCATTCCCTCCCCACTCTCCCAGCCTCCCCCCAACCCCCCCGCCCTCCACCACTACCCCCGACAGAGACCTTCAGACAAAGAGAGAAAGAAAGAAAGAGAGAAAGATCTCGTGTCTCTCCGGCGCCTTTCGCCACCTCAGGACGTCCCAAAGCGCTTCACAGCCAATGAAGGACTTTTTTTGAAGTGTGGTCACTGTTGTAATGTAGGAAACGCGGCCGCCAATTTGCGCACAGCAAGCTCCCACAATCAGCCAATGTGATAATGACCAGATCTTCTGTTTTTTTAGTGATGTTGGTTGAGGGATAAATATTGGCCCCACGACACTGAGGAGAGCTCCCCCCCTGCTCTTCTTCCAATAGTGGCCGTGGGATCTTTTACAGTCCACCTGAGAGGGCAGACAGGGCCTCGGGTTTAACGTCTCATCCCGAAAGATGGCACCTTCGACAGTGCGGTGCTCCCTCAGTACTGCCCCTCCGACAGTGCGGCGCTCCCTCAGTACTGCCCCTCCAACAGTGCAGCGCTCCCTCAGTACCGCCCTTCTGACAGTGCGGCGCACCCTCAGTACTGCCCTTCCGACAGTGCGGCGCTCCCTCAGTACTGCCCCTACGACAGTGCGGCGCTCCCTCAGTACTGCCCCTCCGACAGTGCGGCGCTCCCTCAGTACCGCCCCTCCGACAGTGCGGCGCTCCCTCAGTACTGCCCCTACGACAGTGTGGCGCTCCCTCAGTACCGCCCCTCCGACAGTGCGGCGCTCCCTCAGTACCGCCCCTCCGACAGAGATGACTCGACGTGGCGAGGATAAACCCCCTCCGATCTGACGCCGTGGGACCGGCGTGACGCGGCGGGCTCGGCCGCTCACTCGGGTCGCTGCGTCGGTTTGCGAGCGTCGGCCGGCCGACCTCCCGTGGAATTGCTCACGGTGCGCATGTGACGCCGGCAGCGTGACAGGAGACGGGCGCGGCGCCGGCAGGAAGCGCGCGCCGCGCGGCGGGGGGGCTTGCGCTCGGTTACCCGGGGAGACAGAAGTTCCAGGGGATCGTCAGATGAGGATGTGGGGCGGCGGGGGTGGGTAGTGGGGGAGAAGGGGAGTGACCCATGGAGGGAATCGCTGTCAACGATTTCGGAAAAAACCTGGCCGCCACCTCTGCGTCCAACGCTCCGCACAGCCGCCATACTCCCTGGGAGCTAATGGCCGATAATGGGTCATCAAATTCCTCCCCGTCTCACGACCAGTGAATGTAAGTCTTAATTTGATGCAATCTCCCTCATCCCCTCAGGGGAGATCACACGGGACACAAGAGAATAAACCGACAGGATGCGACGTTCGCCAACGCACTTGCATTCCGCTGAGCAAGCTCTCCAAGCTTCAGAACCCGCGAGCTCTCTCCCCTCCATCTCCAATCCTGCCCAACCTCCCTCGCCCATGCTCTCTCTCTCTCTCTCTCTGTCTCTCTCTGGGATCATGGGAACAGGAGGAGGCCATTCAGCCCCTCGAATCTGTCCTGCCATGCAACCAGATCGAGGCGGATTCGCGTCTCGACTCCATCTTACCCGCCTTGGTTCCGTAACCCTTAATACCCTCGTCCAACAAAAAATCTATCGATCTCGGTCTTTCAATTGACCCCCCAGCCTCAATGCAGCCCTTTTGGGGAGAGAGTTCTCGATTTCTCCGGCCCGATCTCTCTCTCTCTCTCTGTCTCTCTCTCGTTCTCTGTCTCTCTCTCGTTCTCTGTCAGTCTCTCTCTCTCTCTGTCTCTCTCTCGTTCTCTCTCTCTGTCTCTCTCTCGTTCTCTGACAGTCTCTCTCTCTCTCTCAATCCATGAGTCAAAACCCCGGGGGACCTGGCTATTGACTGATTTCCTGGCAGTGGCGTGGGTGTGCGTGCTTTCTTTAATAAGTTAAGTGGGACGCAGCGGTTACTTCAGGTGACGTGCAAGGGGGAAAGGAGAGCGTGTAGAATAAAAGAAAGGACTCGCATTTCTCCAGCACCTTTCACCACCTCAGGACGTCCCAAAGCGCTTCACAGCCAATGAAGGACTTTTTTTGAAGTGCGGTCACTGTTGTAATGTAGGAAATGCGGCCGCCAATTTGCGCACAGCAAGCTCCCACAAACAGCACTGAGATAATGACCCAGATCATCTGTTTTTTAGTGATGTTGGTTGAGGGATAAATATCGGCCCCAAGACACCGGGGAGAACTCCCCCCTGCTCTTCTTCCAATAGTGGCCGTGGGATCTTTTACATCCACCTGAGAGGGCAGACGGGGGTCTCGGGTTTAATGTCTCATCCAGAAAGACGGCCCTCCGACAGTGCGGCGCTCCCTCAGTACCGCCCCTCCGACAGTGCGGCGCTCCCTCAGTACCGCCCCTCCGACAGTGCGGCGCTCCCTCAGTACCGCCCCTCCGACAGTGCGGCGCTCCCTCAGTACCGCCCCTCCGACAGTGCGGCGCTCCCTCAGTACCGCCCCTCCGACAGTGCGGCGCTCCCTCAGTACCGCCCCTCCGACAGTGCGGCGCTCCCTCAGTACTGGCACCGGGGGAGTGTCGGGCCTGGATTGTGGGGCTCGAGTCTCTGGAGTGGGGGGCTCGAACCCACGACCTTCTGACTCAGAGGCGAGAGGGAGACTCACTGGGGAATGGCTGACACCTAGATCAAGCACCTAGGATTATAACGTACAGGTTAGTAAATATATTAAAACAGCTAGCGATATATAGAATTAGATAGGTCTTTGGGTTGGAATAAATATTGGGGCTCAATTAGGATAATACACATTTGACATATTAAAGGGTGAGGGGAGTGAGGGGGAGAGTGGGATTAGACTGGGTGGGATATTAAAGGGTGGGGGAGTGAGGGGAGAGTGGGATTAGACTGGGTGGGATATTAAAGGGTACGGGGAGTGAGAGGGAGAGTGGGATTAGACTGGGTGGGATATTAAAGGGTATGGGGAGTGAGGGGAGAGTGGGATTAGACTGGGTGGAATATTAAAGGGTACGGGGAGTGAGGGGGAGAGTGGGATTAGACTGGGTGGGATATTAAAGGGTGCAGGGAGTGAGGGATTAGACTGGGTGGGATATTAAAGGGTGTGGGGAGTGAGGGGGTGAGTGGGATTAGCCTGGGTGGGATATTAAAGGGTGTGGGGAGTGAGGGGGTGAGTGGGATTAGCCTGGGTGGGATATTAAAGGGTGCAGGGAGTGAGGGATTAGACTGGGTGGGATATTAAAGGGTGCGGGGAGTGAGGGGGAGAGTGGGATTAGACTGGGTGGGATATTAAAGGGTGCGGGGAGTGAGGGGAGAGTGGGATTAGACTGGGTGGGATATTAAAGGGTGCGGGGAGTGAGGGGGAGAGTGGGATTAGTCTGGGTGGGATATTAAAGGGTGCGGCGAGTGAGGGGGAGAGTGGGATTAGACTGGGTGGGATATTAAAGGGTATGGGGAGTGAGGGGGAGAGTGGGATTAGACTGGGTGGAATATTAAAGGGTGCGGGGAGTGAGGGGAGAGTGGGATTAGACTGGGTGGAATATTAAAGGGTGCGGGGAGTGAGGGGGTGAGTGGGATTAGCCTGGGTGGGATATTAAAGGGTGCGGGGAGTGAGGGATTAGACTGGGTGGGATATTAAAGGGTGCGGGGAGTGAGGGGGAGAGTGGGATTAGACTGGGTGGGATATTAAAGGGTGCGGGGAGTGAGGGGGAGAGTGGGATTAGACTGGGTGGGATATTAAAGAGTGCGAGGAGTGAGGGGGAGAGTGGGATTAGACTGGGTGGGATATTAAAGGGTGTGGGGAGTGTGGGATTAGACTGGGTGGGATATTAAAGGGTACGGGGAGTGAGGGGGAGAGTGGGATTAGACTGGGTGGGATATTAAAGGGTGCGGGGAGTGAGGGGGAGAGTGGGATTAGACTGGGTGGGATATTAAAGGGTACGGGGAGTGAGGGGGTGAGTGGGATTAGACTGGGTGGGATATTAAAGGGTACGGGGAGTGAGGGGGTGAGTGTGATTAGCCTGGGTGGGATATTAAAGGGTGCAGGGAGTGAGGGATTAGACTGGGTGGGATATTAAAGGGTGCGGGGAGTGAGGGGGAGAGTGGGATTAGACTGGGTGGGATATTAAAGGGTGCGGGGAGTGAGGGGAGAGTGGGATTAGACTGGGTGGGATATTAAAGGGTGCGGGGAGTGAGGGGGAGAGTGGGATTAGTCTGGGTGGGATATTAAAGGGTATGGGGAGTGAGGGGGAGAGTGGGATTAGACTGGGTGGGATATTAAAGGGTACGGGGAGTGAGGGGGAGAGTGGGATTAGACTGGGTGGGATATTAAAGGGTGCGGGGAGTGAGGGTGGGTGGGATTAGACTGGGTGGGATATTAAAGGGTGCGGGGAGTGAGGGGGAGAGTGAGATTAGACTGGGTGGGATATTAAAGGGTACGGGGAGTGAGGGGGAGAGTGGGATTAGACTGGGTGGGATATTAAATGGTGTGGGGAGTGAGGGGAGAGTGGGATTAGACTGGGTGGGATATTAAATGGTGTGGGAAGTGAGGGGGAGAGTGGGATTAGACTGGGTGGGATATTAAAGGATGCGGGGAGTGAGGGGGAGAGTGGGATTAGACTGGGTGGGATATTAAAGGATGCGGGGAGTGAGGGGAGAGTGGAATTAGACTGGGTGGGATATTAAATGGTGTGGGGAGTGAGGGAGAGAGTGGGATTAGACTGTGGGATATTAAAGGATGCGGGGAGTGAGGGGGAGAGTGGGATTAGACTGGGTGGGATATTAAAGGATGCGGGGAGTGAGGGGGAGAGTGGGATTAGACTGTGGGATATTAAAGGATGCGGGGAGTGAGGGGGAGAGTGGGATTAGACTGGGTGGGATATTAAAGGGTGCGGGGAGTGAGGGGAGAGTGAGATTAGACTGGGTGGGATATTAAATGGTGCGGGGAGTGAGGGGGGACAGTGGGATTAGACTGGGTGTGATATTAAAGGGCACTTTATTGAAGGATATTGAAGGTGCTCCCATAGCGCTGTTAGGGAGGGAGTTCCAGGATTTTGACCCTGCGACGATGAAGGAACGGCGATATATTTCCAAGTCAGGATGGTGTGTGACTTGGAGGGGACCTTGGAGGTGGTGGTGTTCCCATGCGCCTGCTGCCCTTGTCCTTCTAGGTGGAAGAGGTCGCGGGTTTGGGAGGTGCTGCCGAAGAAGCCTTGGCGAGTTGCTGCAGTGCATCTTGTAGATGGTGCACACTGCAGCCACGGTGCGCCGGTGGTGGAGGGAGTGAATGTTTAAGGTGGTGGATGGGGTGCCGATCAAGCGGGCTGCTTTGTCCTGGATTCTGGATTAAAGGCTCGAGATCTGGGGCCGTGTTGAGGAAATACAGGCAGCAAAAGAGATTCTTTTCAGAAATCAAGGTTCTTTTTTCCGATCTTGGCTTCAGATATTTTTATTTGACTCCTCTAATCCCGTTCCCCACCGCTCTGATCAGAGGCCCTTGGCCCTTCTGCACGAGAGTGAGGTTGTGTGGGGGAGGTAGGGGGGAGGTCAGGAAGGGGAGAGAGAGGTGGATGGTGGCACTGGGAGAGAGAGAGTGGGAGGGGTGGAGGCAAGGAGAGAGAGAGAGAGAGATGGAGGCAAGGAGAGAGAGGGATGGAGGGAAAGAGATCGAGGGAGCGATGGAGTCAAGAATAGCGAGAGAGGGCAGGATGGAGGGAAGGGGAGAGGGAGGGATGGAGGCAAGGAGAGGGCAGGATGGAGGGAAGGGAGAGAGAGGGAGGGATGGAGGCAAGGAGGGAGAGAGGGATGGAGGAAAGGGAGAGAGGGAGGGTTGGAGGGAAGGAGGGAGAGAGGGATGGGGGAAAGGGAGAGAGGGAGGGATGGAGGGAAGGGAGAGAGAGAAAGGGATGGAGGCAAGGAGGGAGAGAGGGATGGAGGAAAGGGAGAGAGGGAGGGATGGAGGGAAGGGGAGAGAGAGCACGGGATGGAGGCAAGAAGAAAGAGAGAGAGGGATGGTGGCAAGGAGAGAGAAAGAGAGGGATGGCAACAAGGAGAGAGAGGGAGTGACGAAAGCACGGAGAGAGAGGGGAGAGATGGAGGGAAGGGGAGAGCGAAGAGGGGAGGTGTGCGAAAGGTAGAAAACAAAAATCTCCTTTGTACAAATTTTTTTTTATATATAAATCGATTTTCTGTTCTGAGGCAAGAGCAACTCCCTGGCCCCCGCGCCCCCCGCAATTACTTCCGGTAATTGCCGAATTGGATGGCCATTCGGTCGGTGACACAGCGGAAGGCAGCGGGCTGCACGTCCCAATAGTTGACGGGATTGTCGAAGAGGCTGATGCCGTGGTAGAAGGCCTTCTTGAACCCGAAGCCAGGTGGGCAGAAATCGTTGACGGCCACCTGCGAGATGTTGTTGGAGTGGAGGTAAATCACCTGGAAGGAGAAAGGAGCAAAGAGGTCCAGGCTTGTTGGGAAGGCTTTTATCTCGTGGAAACGTATCAAATTCTGACCGGGCTCGACAGACTGGAGGCAGGGAGGATGTTTCCCCTGGCTGGGGGGGTCCAGAACCAGGGGATCACAGTCTCAGGATACGGGGAAGGACATTTCGGACTGAGATGAGGAGAAATTTCTTCACTCAGAGGGTGGTGAACCTGTGGAATTCTCTACCACAGAAGGCTGTGGAGGCCAAGTCACTGAATCTATTTAAGAAGGAGATAGATAGATTTCTAGACACAAAAGGCGTCAAGGGGTATGGGGAGAGAGCGGGAATATGGTATTGAGATAGAGGATCAGCCACAGAATCACAGAATCCCCACAGTGCAGATAGAGGCCATTTCGGCCCATCGAGCCTGCACCGACACATATCCCACCCTATCCCCGTAACCCCACGTATTTAATCCCCCCTAACACTAAGGGTCAATTTATCATAGCCAAATCAACCTAACCCGCACATCTTTGGACTGTGGGAGGAAACCGGAGCACCCGGAGGAAACCCACGCAGACACGGGGAGAATGTGCAAACTCCACACAGACAGTCACCCGGGGCCGGATTCAAACCCGGGTCCCTGGCGCTGTGAGGCAACAGTGCTAACCACTATGCCACCGTGTTGCCATGATCATATTGAATGGCGGAGCAGGCTCGAAGGGCCGAATGGCCTCCTCCTGCTCCTATTTTTCTATATTAAGGAACAGGAGGAGGCCATTCAGCCCCTCTTGAAACTGTTCGGCCATTCAATCAGAGCACGGCTGATCTGTATCTCAACTCCATTTACCCGCCTTGGTTCCGTAACCCTTCATACTCTTACCCAACAAAAATCTTTCGATTCGGCACTTTACAGCCTTCTGGACTCAACCTCGAGTTCAACAACTTCAGACCAGAACCTCGGCCCCTATCTTTTTTTTTCCATTTTGTTTTTCTCTCTCTCACATGGCAGCTGTCGATCATTCTGCCATCGCCATTTACACTTCATCTCAAGCCATCTTTTGTTTCTTAACTTGTCCCATTACCATCTCCTTTGGCCTCGCACCATCATCCCCAATGTCTCTTAATCTCTCCGGCCTTCCAGCCTATCACAGACCTTCCCTTTTGTTCTTTCCTCCCCTCCCCCTCTCCCTGCCCCCCTACACTCGCTTAAAAACCTGTTCCATCTCCAGCTTTTTCCGGTTCTGACGAAGGGTCATCGACCTGAAACGTTGACTCTGTTTCTCTCTCCACGGATGCTGCCCGACCTGCTGAGTATTTCCAGCATTTTCTGGTTTTATTTCAGATTTCCAGCTTTCACAATATTTTGCTTTTGTAAAAATCTATCAGTCTCAGTCTTGAAAGCTCCAATTGACCCCCAGCCTCGACAGCTTTTTGGGGGAGAGAGTTCCAGATTTCCACCAGCCTTTGTGTGAAGAAGTGCTTCCTGACATCTCCCCTGAACGGCCTGGCTCTAATTTGAAGGTTCTGCCCCCTTGTTCTGGACTCCCTCCACCAGAGGAAATAGTTTCTCTCTCGATCGACCCGATCGAATCCTTTAATCATCTCAAACACCTCGATCAGATCACCCCTTAATCTTCTACACTCGAGGGAACACAAGCCCAGTCTGTGCAACCTTTCCTCGGGATTTAACCCTTTTAGCCCCCGGGTATCGTTCTGGTGAATCTGCGCTGCACCCCGTCCGAGGTCGAGATATCCTTCCCGAGGTGCGGGGCCCAGAACTGAACCCAGTTACTCCAGATGGGGTCTGGCCAAGGTTCCAGACACTGTCCTTTCCCCCCTGGGACCAGGGACAAATGAAGATCTGACAGGAGCCATGAAGGTCTCTCTCTGCTGGAGCGTTGGTTGCAGCAGTGGGTTTCACTTCCGGGGCCAAAGTTCAGATCTCGATCTGGACAACGGAAGCATCACTTCCTCCTCTTTGTATTTCAGCACCCCCCCCTCCCTCCCTTGAGATAAAGGCCAGCCTTCCATTAGTCTTCTTGATTGCTTTACTGGCAAGGCTCGCAACCTGAGAAATAGGCCCCTCGAGCCTGCTCCGCCATTCAATGAGATCATGGGCTGATCATCGACCTCAACTCCACTCTCCTGCCCGATCTCCATATCCCTTGATTCCCCTAGAGTCCAAAAATCTATCGATCTCAGCCTTGAATAGACTCAACGACTGAGCCTCCACAGCCCTCTGGGGTAGAGAATTCCAAAGATTCACCGCCCTCTGAGTGAAGAAATTCCTCCTCATCTCAGTCCTCAATGGCCGACCCCTTATCCTGAGACTGTGACCCCTGGTTCTAGACTCTCCAGCCAGGGGGGAAACAGCCTCTCAGCATCTACCCTGTCAATCCCCCTCAGAATCTTATATGTTTCAATGAGATCACCTTTCATTCTCTAAACTCTAGAGAGTATAGGCCCAATCTACTCAATCTCTCATAGGACAGCCCTCTCATCCCAGGACCTCAACCCCTTCCCATCTCTCCCAAAAGCGCCAACTCATTGGCAAATGGATTGCAATGCAGGCAAATGTGAGGTCATCCTCTTTGGACCTAAAAAGGATAGAACAGGGCACTTTCTAAATGGTGAAAAGCTAAAAAGAGTGGAGGTCCAAAGAGACTTGGGGGCCCAGGTACATAGATCATTAAAATGTCATCAACAGGTACAGAAAATAATCAAAAATGCTGATGGAATGCTGGCCTTTGTATCGAGAGGACTAGAATACAAGGGGTTGAAGTTGTGCTGCAGCTGTACAAAGCCCTGGTTAGACCACACCTGGAGCACTGGGAGCGGTTCTGGGCACCACACCTTAGGAAGGATATATTGGCCTTGGAGGGAGGGCAGCGTAGGTTTACCAGAATGATACACGGACTCCAGGGGGTTAAATTATGAGGAGAGATTACACAAACTAGGGTTGTATTCCCTGGAATTTAGAAGGTTAAGGGTCGATCTGATCGAAGTTTTCAGGATATTAAGGGGAAGTGATGGGGTAGAGAGAGAGAAACTATTTCCGCTGGTTGGGGAGTCTAGGACTAGGGGGCAGAGTCTAGAAATTAGAGCCAGACCTTTCAGGAGTGAAGTTAGGAAACACTTCGACACACAAAGGGTGGTAGAAGTTTGGAACTCTCTTCCACAAACAGCAATTGATGCTGGGTCGTCCGACAGTGCGGCGCTCCCTCAGTACCGCCCCTCCGACAGTGCGGCGCTCCCTCAGTACCGCCCCTCCGACAGTGCGGCGCTCCCTCAGTACCGCCCCTCCGACAGTGCGGCGCTCCCTCAGTACTGCCCCTCCGACAGTGCGGCGCTCCCTCAGTACTGCCCCTCCGACAGTGCCGCGCTCCCTCAGCACTGCCCCTCCGACAGTGCGGCGCTCGCTCAGTACCGCCCCTCCGACAGTGCGGCGCTCCCTCAGTACCGCCCCTCCGACAGTGCGGCGCTCCCTCAGTACTGCCCCTCCGACAGTGCGGCGCTCCCTCAGTACTGCCACTCCGACAGTGCGGCGCTCCCTCAGTACTGCCCCTCCGACAGTGCCGCGCTCCCTCAGCACTGCCCCTCCGACAGTGCGGCGCTCCCTCAGTACCGCCCCTCCGACAGTGCGGCGCTCCCTCAGTACCGCCCCTCCCACAGTGCGGCGCTCCCTCAGTACCGCCCCTCCGACAGTGCGGCGCTCCCTCAGCACTGCCCCTCCGACAGCGCAGTAGACAAAACGGCGTTCTGGTATGCGCCCTCACCTGGAGATACTTCATGTCAGTGAGGCCGGAGGGGACACGGGTCAGGTTGTTGTGTTCGAGGTGAATCTCCCGCAGGTTCGGGAGAAAGGCCAAGCTCCCGTTTTCGATGTCCCGGATCTGGTTGAAGCCCAGTCCCAATCTGCAACGACAACCACAGTTATCTCAAGAAACACGAGCCAACCGCTGAAGGGGAACCTCCAGGAGCCGACCTGACCAATCAACTGGCTCTGTCGTTCCAGGACTTGTTAATCAAACTTAATTGTCACAGGGATCAGTGCTGGGGCCTCAACTATTTACAATCTATATTAATGACTTGGATGAAGGGACCGTACTGTAGCCAAATTTGCTGATTATACAAAGATAGGTGGGTTAGCAAGTTGTGAGGAGGACACAAAGGGCTGGATTTTGTCTTGGGGTCGGGTTGGGGTCGTGTCATCCGCATTTCGTGTTATCCACCCGACTGCAATTGGATGTGGGAGATTGATGCGATTTTCACCTAATTGGGCAATTGAGTTCCAGCATGTGGGAACCCATGAACCAATCAGTGGTTTCAGTCTGAAAGTCGCCTCTGATGATGTCATCATTGCTGCAGCATTGCAGGTCAGAGACTGCCTGGCCTTTGCTGTGAGAGGACCTGGATGTAAAATGAGCAGCAGCTCTAAGGGGAGAGAGAGAGAGAGAGACAGAGAGAGAGAGACAGAGAGAGAGAGAGACAGAGAGAGAGAGAGACAGAGAGAGAGAGAGACAGAGAGAGAGAGACAGAGAGAGAGAGACAGAGACAGAGAGAGAGAGAGAGACAGAGACAGAGACAGAGAGAGAGAGAGAGAGAGAGACAGAGACAGAGAGAGAGAGAGAGAGAGAGAGAGAGAGAGAGAGAGAGAGAGAGAGAGAGAGACAGAGACAGAGACAGAGAGAGAGAATTTTTTTTTGCATCCAAGTCCTCTCACAGCAAAGGCCAGGCAGTCTCTGAAGACCTTCAATGCAGCAGCATCAGAGGCGACTTTCAGACCTAATACTACTACTACCTTCATCACATCTCCGTTGTAATAGTGGACCTGCAGCTGATAGTCAGCTATCCAAATGTGCTCCCGCCAGGTTTCACAATCGTGGTTCAGAACAGGCGTGCTTCACGTAGATCAAGGGTTAAAATCACAAAGGCCTTTCAAAATGGCATTATAGAGCCAATTTAGTGCTTGTTAAGGGCCTTAACAGCCTATCCCGCCTCTTAGAGGCGGGACGGAGTCGGGACCAGCAGACACGCTTTCATGAAAATTGCGTGGAGGCGGGATGGAGGCGGACTTGTGCCTGCCCGCCAGTTTTCGCAATTTTAACCCCCCCAAACCCGCCTCCACGGGTCAATGAAAATCCAGCCCTAAGAGTCTGCAAAGGGATATCGATAGGTTAAGTGAGTGGGCAGGAATCTGGCAGATGGAGTATAATGTGGGAAAATGTGAGGTTATCCACTTTGGAAGGAAAAATGAAAAAGCTAATTATTATTTAAATGGAGAGAGACTACAGAATGCTGAGGTACAGAAGGATCTGGGGGTCCTCGTACATGAATCACAAAAAGTTAGCATGCAGGTACAGCAAGTAATTAGGAAGGCAAATGGAATGTTGGCCTTTATTACAAGGGGGATGGAGTATAAAAGTAGGGAAGTCCTGTTACAACTGTACAGGGCGTTGGTGAGACCACACCTGGAGTACTGCGTACAGTTTTGGTCTCCTTATTTAAGGAAGGATATACTTGCATTGGAGGCAGTTCAGAGAAGGTTCACTAGGTTGATTCCGGAGATGAGGGGGTTGTCTTTTGAGGAAAGGTTGAGCAGGTTGGGCCTATACTCATTGGAGTTTAGAAGAATGAGAGGTGATCTTATTGAAACATATAAAGATTCTGAGGGGGATTAGACAGGGTGGATGCTGAGAGGCTGTTTCCCCTCGTGGGGAAATCTAGAACTAGGGGGCATAGTTTCAGAATAAGGGGTTGCCCATTTAAGATGGAGATGAGGAGGAATTTCTTCTCTCAGAGGGTCGTGAATCTTTGGAATTCTCTGCCCCAGAGAGCTGTGGAGGCTGGGTCAGTGAATACATTTAAGGTGGAGATAGACAGATTTTTGAACGATAAGGGAGTCGAGGGGTATGGGGAGCGGGCAGGGAAGTGGAGTTGAGGCCAAGATTGGATCAGCCATGATCTCATTGAATGGCGGAGCAGGCTCGAGGGGCCGAATGGCCTACTCCTGCTCCTGTTTCCAATGTTCTTTTTCCGAGTCATGGGGCTGAATTTTCTGGTGTAGTAGTGGGCGCAATCGGCTGGGAACGTTGTGTTTTTTTTTGACAGCGGGTCGGGAACCCACTTGAGTCTTTTTCCCCCCCTTACATTTAAAATTTCCCTGCATGGCGATGGGATTCACGCAGCTCGGGAACCCCATCTGTCAACCTGAGGCGGGAGGTCAGTGGCCATGGCGTCGCATTACTTGATGATACTTTTATTTCAATATTTCTTTGTCACTCATATCTAACTTTTATTATGATGCAGAGAACAATGTCAGACGACTACAGTTAATCTTTCTGACTGTCAGAAAGTCAGTCAGTCAGTCAGAAAGATTAACTGTAGTCATCTGGCAGTGTTCTCTGCACAGGCATTGTTCTCTGTCTATATATGCTTTGCCGATTTGTATTCCTTCACTTCACCTGATGAAGGAGCAGCGCTCCGAAAGCTTGTGATTTCAAATAAAACTGTTGGACTATAACCTGGTGTTGTGCGACTTTTAACTTTTATGATGTTATTGTACAGTAAAGATTCAACGCCCACTATGTTAGATTAAATTTAAAATTCAATGTGGCCAGGGTCCCTTTAAGGATCCCGGCTTAAAACGCATCAAGCGTGACGTCACCAGACCCGCCCAGGTAAGAAGAATTCCGGCCCTGACCTTTGTTCAGAAGACCATACTCGCCGTTGTCACCATTTTTGGTCACACTTTCCCGTCACCATTATAATTTGCTATGTAAACAGTCACGGTGTAGTAGCGGACTGTGACCACGAGGTGGGGCAGCTTTTATGAACACTCCGGGCTGGCTTTTCATTGACCTGTGGAGGCGGGTTTGGAGGCGTGTGGGGGGTTAAAATTGCGAAAACTGGCGGGCGGGCACAAGTCCGCCTCCATCCCGCCTCCACGCAATTTTCATGAAATCGTGTCTGCTTGTCCCGACTCCGTCTCGCCTTTAAGAGGCGGGATAGGCTGTTAAGGCTCTTAACAGGCACTAAATTGGCTCTATAATGCCATTTTGAAAGGCCTTTGTGATTTTAACCCTTGTTCTCCGTGAAGCACGCCTGTTCTGAACCACGATTGTGAAACCTGGCAGGAGCACATTTGGATAGCTGACTATCGGTGACTGGGGCTGGTAGGCATCTGGGATGGAGGAGCCGTATCTGGGAGTGGTGGTGCAAAAAAAATTCTCTCTCTCTCTCTCTCCCTCTCTCTCTCTCTCCCTTTCTCTCTCCCTCTCTCTCCCTCTCTCTCCCTCCGTCTCTCTCCCTCTCTCTCCCTCTCTCTCTCTCTCTCTCCCTCTCTCTCTCTCCCTCCCTCCCTCCCTCTCCCTCTCCCTTTCTCTCCCTTTCTCTCCCTCCCTCCCTCTCCCTCTCTCTCCCTCTCTCCCTCCCTCTCCCTCTCTCTCCCTCCCTCCCTCTCTCTCTCCCTCCCTCTCTCCCTCTCCCCCTCTCCCTCCTGCTGTTCATTTTGCCTCCAGCTCCTCTCACAGCGAAGGCCAGCCAGTCTCTGAAGACCTTCAATGCAGCAGCAATGATGACATCATCAGAGGCGACTTTCAGACTGAAACCACTCATTGGTTCATGGGTTCCCACATGCTGGAACTCAATTGCCCAATTAGGTGAAAATTGCATCAATCTCCCACATCCAATTGCGGTCGGGTGGATAACACGGCCCCAACCCGCCCCAGTATCAAAATCCAGCCCTTTCTCTGAGCCTTGTTGCCACCTCGGAAAGCGTAAAAGGAAACTATATTCCTCATCTGAGCACAGGGTAACCACCAGGAGCAACTGAGTATTTATTGAGCACCACAATCCCAGGAGCCCTCCGTACTGGTGCTGTTTGGCCTCTCACTTTGGTCATCCACTTCGGTGGCAAAAACAGGAAGGCAGATTATTATCTGAACGGCAATAGATTGGGAAAATGGGAAGTGCAACAAGACCTGGGTGTCCTTGTGCACCAGTCGCTGAAGGTAAGCATGCAGGTGCAGCAGGCGGTGAAGAAGGCAAATGGTACGTTGTCCTTCATAGCGAGAGGGTTCGAGTACAGGAGCAAGGATGTCCTGCTGCAGTTGTACAGGGCCTTGGTGAGACCACACCTTGAGTACTGTGTGCAGTTTTGGTCGCCTTATCTGAGGAAGGATGTTCTTGCCATGGAGGGAGTGCAGCGAAGATTCACCAGACTGATACCTGGGATGGCAGGAATGACGTATGAAGAGAGATTGGGTCGATTGGGCTTGTATTCGCTGGAGTTTAGAAGAATGAGAGGGGATCTCATTGAAACTTATAAAATTCTTACAGGACTAGACAGACTAGATGCAGGAAGGATGTTCCCAATGGCGGGGGAGTCCAGAACCAGGGGTCACAGTCTAAGGATAAGGGGTAAGCCATTTAGGACTGAGATGAGGAGGAATTTCTTCACCCAGAGAGTGGTGAACCTGTGGAATTCTCTACCACGCAAGGCAGTTGAGGCCAATTCATTAAATATATTCAAGAAGGAGTTAGATATATTTCTTGAGGCTAAAGGGATCAAGGGATATGGGGAGAAGGCAGGTACAGGAGACTGAATTTGGATGATCAGCCATGATCTCATCGAATGGCGGAGCAGGCTCGAGGGGCCGAACGGTCTACTCCTGCTCCTATCTTCTATGCTTCTATGCTCACCTGTATGTGTTATTGTAACGAATCAAGTCTTCCAGCTCGATGCCTTGAATTCTGTTGTGGTCCAAGTGAAGTTCATGAAGCGTGTTGGGCAAATCTAAAAGACAGAAAGACAGAGACTCTCATTTCTCCGGCACCTTTCCCCACCTCAGGACGTCCCAAAGCGCTTCACAGCCAATGAAGGACTTTTTTTGAAGTGTGGTCACTGTTGTAATGTAGGAAACGCGGCAGCCAATTTGCGCACAGCAAGCTCCCACAAACAGCAATGTGATAAATGACCAGATCATCTGTTTTTAGTGATGTTGGTTGAGGGATAAATATTGGCCCCAGGACACCGGGGAGAACTCCCCCCCTGCTCTTCTTCCAATAGCAGCCGTGGGATCTTTTACATCCACCTGAGAGGGCAGACGGAGGCCTTGGGTTTAACGTCTCATCCCGAAAGGGGGCCCCTCCGACAGTGCGACGCTCCCTCAGTACCGCCCCTCCGACAGTGCGACGCTCCCTCAGTACCGCCCCTCCGACAGTGCGGCGCTCCCTCAGTACCGCCCCTCCGACAGTGCGGCACTCCCTCAGTACCGCCCCTCCGACAGTGCGACGCTCCCTCAGTACCGCCCCTCCGACAGTGCGGCGCTCCTCAGTACCGCCCCTCCGACAGTGCGGCGCTCCTCAGTACCGCCCCTCCGACAGTGCGACGCTCCCTCAGTACCGCCCCCTCCGACAGTGCGGCGCTCCCTCAGTACTGGCAGCGGGGGAGTGTCGGGCCTGGACTGCGGGGCTGGAGTCTCTGGAGTGGGGGGCTCGAACCCACGACCATCTGACTCTGAGGCGAGAGCGAGACCCACTGAGACACGGACGTGGCTTGACCGAGTTTGTGAATTCCGCGCCGAGGGGGACCCAGAGGGCCGAGCGAGCGTGCGAGCGACCTCTCACCTTTGGGGACGCTTGACAGTTTAGCCTCAGAGATACGAATGTAGTTGAGCTTCAGTCCGTCAAACGCGCCCGGCTCGAAGCCTCCGTTGTCCAGCGGATTGCCGCCCATCTCTGCAAAAAGAGCGGTCGAGACATCAGCAGTTAGAGCAGCGGTGGGCTCGGAGGGCAGGTAGAGAGACACAGCACTGCTTACGATGCAGTTGATGTCATCTTTCAATCCGACAGGAGACTTGAGGCTCCTTGTACAAGAAGCACAGAGAGTGGGACTGAGCCCCAGACACACACTGAGCAGGAAAGGCCCAGGCTCCATTTCCGGCCTGTGCCGGGTTAGCTACTCTCACCCGGTGTGGTACTGAGACCCCCACACACACTGAGCAGGAAAGGCCCAGGCTCCATTTCCGGCCTGTGCTGGGTTCGCTACTCTCACCCGGTGTGGTACTGAGCGCCCCACACACACTGAATTTGGATGATCAGCCATGATCACATTAAATGGCGGAGCAGGCTCAAGGGGCCAAATGGCCGACTCCTGCTCCTATCTTCTATGTTTCTATGTAATGAGAGGTGATCTCATTGAAACATATAAGATTCTGAGGGGGGGATTGACAGGGTAGATGCTGAGAGGCTGTTTCCCCCCTGGCTGGAGAGTCTAGAACCAGGGGTCACAGTCTCAGGATAAGGGGTCGGCCATTTAGGACTGAGATGAGGAGGAATTTCTTCACTCAGAGGGTGGTGAATCTTTGGAATTCTCTACCCCAGAGGGCTGTGGAGGCTCAGTCGTTGAGTATATTCAAGACTGAGATCGATAGATTTTTGGACTCTAGGGGAATCAAGGGATATGGAGATCGGGCAGGAGAGTGGAGTTGAGGTCGAAGATCAGCCCATGATCTCATTGAATGGCGGAGCAGGCTCGAGGGGCCTATTTCTCAGGTTGCGAGCCTTGCCAGGAAAGCAATCAAGAAGACTAATGGAAGGCTGGCCTTTATCTCAAGGGAGGGAGGGGGGGGTGCTGAAATACAAAGAGGAGGAAGTGATGCTTCCGTTGTCCAGATCGAGATCTGAACTTTGGCCCCGGAAGTGAAACCCACTGCTGCAACCAACGCTCCAGCAGAGAGAGACCTTCATGGCTCCTGTCAGATCTTCATTTGTCCCTGGTCCCAGGGGGGAAAGGACAGTGTCTGGAACCTTGGCCAGACCCCATCTGGAGTAACTGGGTTCAGTTCTGGGCCCCGCACCTCGGGAAGGATATCTCGACCTCGGAGGGGGTGCAGCGCAGATTCACCAGAACGATACCCGGGGGCTAAAAGGGTTAAATTCCGAGGACAGGTTGCACAGACTGGGCTTGTGTTCCCTCAAGTGTAGAAGATTAAGGGGTGATCTGATCGAGGTGTTTGAGATGATTAAAGGATTTGATCGGGTCGATCGAGAGAGAAACTATTTCCTCTGGTGGGGGGAGTCCAGAACAAGGGGGCAGAACCTTCAAATTAAGGTGGCCGTGGGATCTTCTACGCCCACCTGAGAGGGCAGACGTGGGTCTTGGGTTTAATGTCACATCCCGAAAGAAGGCACCTCCGACAGTGCGGCGCTCCCTCAGTACTGCCCCTCCGACAGTGCGGCGCTCCCTCAGTACTGCCCCTCCGACAGTGCGGCGCTCCCTCAGTACTGCCCCTCCGACAGTGCGGCGCTCCCTCAGTACTGCCCCTCCGACAGTGCGGCGCTCCCTCAGTACCGCCCCTCCGACAGTGCGGCGCTCCCTCAGTACTGCCCCTCCGACAGTGCGGCGCTCCCTCAGCACTGGCACTCCGACAGTGCGGCGCTCCCTCAGTACCGCCCCTCCGACAGTGCGGCGCTCCCTCAGTACCGCCCCTCCGACAGTGCGGCGCTCCCTCAGTACCGCCCCTCCGACAGTGCGGCGCTCCCTCAGCACCGCCCCTCCGACAGTGCGGCGCTCCCTCAGCACCGGCACTCCGACAGTGCGGCGCTCCCTCAGTACCGCCTCTCCGACAGTGCGGCGCTCCCTCAGTACCGCCCCTCCGACAGTGCGGCGCTCCCTCAGTACCGCCCCTCCGACGGTGCGGCGCTCCCTCAGTACCGCCCCTCCGACAGTGCGGCGCTCCCTCAGTACCGCCCCTCCGACAGTGCGGCGCTCCCTCGGTACCGCCCCTCCGACAGTGCGGCGCTCCCTCAGTAGCGCCCCTCCGACAGTGCGGCGCTCCCTCAGTACCGCCCCTCCGACAGTGCGGCGCTCCCTCAGTACCGCCCCTCCTACAGTGCGGCGCTCCCTCAGTACCGCCCCTCCGACAGTGCGGCGCTCCCTCAGTACCGCCCCTCCGACAGTGCGGCGCTCCCTCAGTACCGCCCCTCCGACAGTGCGGCGCTCCCTCAGTACCGCCCCTCCGACAGTGCGGCGCTCCCTCAGTACCGCCCCTCCGACAGTGCGGCGCTCCCTCAGTACCGCCCCTCCTACAGTGCGGCGCTCCCTCAGTACCGCCCCTCCTACAGTGCGGCGCTCCCTCAGTACCGCCCCTCCGAGAGTGCGGCGCTCCCTCAGTACCGCCCCTCCGACAGTGCGGCGCTCCCTCAGTACCGCCCCTCCGACAGTGCGGCGCTCCCTCAGTACCGCCCCTCCGACAGTGCGGCGCTCCCTCAGTACCGCCCCTCCGACAGTGCGGCGCTCCCTCAGTACCGCCCCTCCGACAGTGCGGCGCTCCCTCAGTACCGCCCCTCCGACAGTGCGGCGCTCCCTCAGTACCGCCCCTCCGACAGTGCGGCGCTCCCTCAGTACCGTCCCTCCGACAGTGCGGCGCTCCCTCAGTACCGCCCCTCCGACAGTGCGGCGCTCCCTCAGTACCGCCCCTCCGACAGTAAGCGCTCCCTCAGTACCGCCCCTCCGACAGTAAGCGCTCCCTCAGTACCGCCCCTCCGACAGTGCGGCGCTCCCTCAGTACCGCCCCTCCGACAGTAAGCGCTCCCTCAGTACCGCCCCTCCGACAGTAAGCGCTCCCTCAGTACCGCCCCTCCGACAGTGCGGCGCTCCCTCAGTACCGCCCCTCCGACAGTGCGGCGCTCCCTCAGTACCGCCCCTCCGACAGTGCGGCGCTCCCTCAGTACCGCCCCTCCGACAGTGCGGCGCTCCCTCAGTACCGCCCCTCCGACAGTGCGGCGCTCCCTCAGTACCGCCCCTCCGACAGTGCGGCGCTCCCTCAGTACCGCCCCTCCGACAGTGCGGCGCTCCCTCAGTGCCGCCCCTCCGACAGTGCGGCGCTCCCTCAGTACCGCCCCTCCGACAGTGCGGCGCTCCCTCAGTACCGCCCCTCCGACAGTGCGGCGCTCCCTCAGTACCGCCCCTCCGACAGTGCGGCGCTCCCTCAGTACCGCCCCTCCGACAGTGCGGCGCTCCCTCAGTACCGCCCCTCCGACAGTGCGGCGCTCCCTCAGTACCGCCCCTCCGACAGTGCGGCGCTCCCTCAGTACCGCCCCTCCGACAGTAAGCGCTCCCTCAGTACCGCCCCTCCGACAGTAAGCGCTCCCTCAGTACCGCCCCTCCGACAGTGCGGCGCTCCCTCAGTACCGCCCCTCCGACAGTAAGCGCTCCCTCAGTACCGCCCCTCCGACAGTAAGCGCTCCCTCAGTACCGCCCCTCCGACAGTGCGGCGCTCCCTCAGTACCGCCCCTCCGACAGTGCGGCGCTCCCTCAGTACCGCCCCTCCGACAGTGCGGCGCTCCCTCAGTACCGCCCCTCCGACAGTGCGGCGCTCCCTCAGTACCGCCCCTCCGACAGTGCGGCGCTCCCTCAGTACCGCCCCTCCGACAGTGCGGCGCTCCCTCAGTACCGCCCCTCCGACAGTGCGGCGCTCCCTCAGTACCGCCCCTCCGACAGTGCGGCGCTCCCTCAGTACCGCCCCTCCGACAGTGCGGCGCTCCCTCAGTACCGCCCCTCCGACAGTGCGGCGCTCCCTCAGTACCGCCCCTCCGACAGTGCGGCGCTCCCTCAGTACCGCCCCTCCGACAGTGCGGCGCTCCCTCAGTACTGCCCCTCTGACAGTGCGGCGCTCCCTCAGTACTGCCCCTCCGACAGTGCGGCGCTCCCTCAGTACCGCCCCTCCGACAGTGCGGCGCTCCCTCAGTACCGCCACTCCGACAGTGCGGCGCTCCCTCAGTACCGCCCCTCCGACAGTGCGGCGCTCCCTCAGTACCGCCCCTCCGACAGTGCGGCGCTCCCTCAGTACCGCCCCTCCGACAGTGCGGCGCTCCCTCAGTACCGCCCCTCCGACAGTGCGGCGCTCCCTCAGTACCGCCCCTCCTGACAGTGCGGCGCTCCCTCAGTACCGCCCCTCCGACAGTGCGGCGCTCCCTCAGTACCGCCCCTCCGACAGTGACTCGCTCCCTCAGTACCGCCCCTCCGACAGTGCGGCACTCCCTCAGTACCGCCCCTCCGACAGTGCGGCACTCCCTCAGTACCTGCCCCTCCGACAGTGCGGCGCTCCCTCAGCACCGGCGCTCCGACAGTGACTCGCTCCCTCAGTACCGCCCCTCCGACAGTGCGGCACTCCCTCAGTACTGCCCCTCCGACAGTGCGGCGCTCCCTCAGTACCGCCCCTCCGACAGTGCGGCGCTCCCTCAGTACTGCCCCTCCGACAGTGCGGCGCTCCCTCAGTACCGCCCCTCCGACAGTGCGGCACTCCCTCAGTACTGCCCCTCCGACAGTGCGGCGCTCCCTCAGTACCGCCCCTCCGACAGTGCGGCGCTCCCTCAGTACCGCCCCTCCGACAGTGCGGCGCTCCCTCAGTACTGCCCCTCTGACAGTGCGGCGCTCCCTCAGTACCGCCCCTCCGACAGTGCGGCGCTCCCTCAGTACCGCCCCTCCGACAGTGCGGCGCTCCCTCAGTACCGCCCCTCCGACAGTGAGGCGCTCCCTCAGTACTGGCCCTCCGACAGTGCGGAGCTCCCTCAGTGCCGCCCTCCGACAGTGCGGCGCTCTCTCAGTACCGCCCCTCCGACAGTGCGGCACTCCCTCAGTACCGCCCCTCCGACAGTGCGGCACTCCCTCAGTACTGCCCCTCCGACAGTGCGGCGCTCCCTCAGCACCGGCGCTCCGACAGTGACTCGCTCCCTCAGTACCCGCCCCTCCGACAGTGCGGCACTCCCTCAGTACCGCCCCTCCGACAGTGCGGCGCTCCCTCAGTACCGCCCCTCCGACAGTGCGGCGCTCCCTCAGTACTGCCCCTCCGACAGTGCGGCGCTCCCTCAGTACCGCCCCTCCGACAGTGCGGCACTCCCTCAGTACTGCCCCTCCGACAGTGCGGCGCTCCCTCAGTACCGCCCCTCCGACAGTGCGGCGCTCCCTCAGTACCGCCCCTCCGACAGTGCGGCGCTCCCTCAGTAACGCCCCTCCGACAGTGCGGCGCTCCCTCAGTACCGCCCCTCCGACAGTGCGGCGCCCCCTCAGTACCGCCCCTCCGACAGTGCGGCGCTCCCTCAGTACCGCCCCTCCGACAGTGCGGCGCCCCCTCAGTACCGCCCCTCCGACAGTGCCGCGCTCCCTCAGTACCGCCCCTCCGACAGTGCGGCGCCCCCTCAGTACCGCCCCTCCGACAGTGCGGCGCTCCCTCAGTACCGCCCCTCCGACAGTGCGGCGCTCCCTCAGTACCGCCCCTCCGACAGTGCGGCGCTCCCTCAGTAACGCCCCTCCGACAGTGCGGCGCTCCCTCAGTACCGCCCCTCCGACAGTGCGGCGCCCCCTCAGTACCGCCCCTCCGACAGTGCGGCGCTCCCTCAGTACCGCCCCTCCGACAGTGCGGCGCCCCCTCAGTACCGCCCCTCCGACAGTGCGGCGCTCCCTCAGTACCGCCCCTCCGACAGTGCGGCGCCCCCTCAGTACCGCCCCTCCGACAGTGCGGCGCTCCCTCAGTGCTGCCCCTCCGACAGTGCGGCGCTCCCTCAGTACCGCCCCTCCGACAGTGCGGCGCTCCCTCAGTACCGCCCCTCCGACAGTGCGGCGCTCCCTCAGTACCGCCCCTCCGACAGTGCGGCGCTCCCTCAGTGCTGCCCCTCCGACAGTGCGGCGCTCCCTCAGTACCGCCCCTCCGACAGTGCGGCGCTCCCTCAGTACCGCCCCTCCGACAGTGCGGCGCTCCCTCAGTACCGCCCCTCCGACAGTGCGGCGCTCCCTCAGTACCGCCCCTCTGACAGTGCGGCGCTCCCTCAGTACCGCCCCTCCGACAGTGCGGCGCTCCCTCAGTGCTGCCCCTCCGACAGTGCGGCGCTCCCTCAGTACCGCCCCTCCGACAGTGCGGCGCTCCCTCAGTACCGCCCCTCCGACAGTGCGGCTCTCCCTCAGTACCGCCCCTCCGACAGTGCGGCGCTCCCTCAGTACCGGCCCCTCCGACAGTGCGGCGCTCCCTCAGTACCCGCCCCTCCGACAGTGCGGCGCTCCCTCAGTACCCGCCCCTCCGACAGTGCGGCGCTCCGCCTCAGTACCGCCCCTCCGACAGTAGCGCCTCCCTCAGTACCGCCCCTCCGACAGTGCGGCGCTCCCTCATACTGCCCCCTCCGACAGTGCGCGCTCCCTCAGTACCGCCCCTCTCGACAGTGCGGCGCTCCCTCAGTACCGCCCCTCCGACAGTGCGGCGCTCCCTCAGTACCGCCCCTCCGACAGTGCGGCGCTCCCTCAGTACCGCCCCTCCGACAGTGCGGCGCTCCCTCAGTACTGCCCGCCCCTCCGACAGTGCGGCGCTCCCTCAGTACCGCCCCTCCGACAGTGCGGCGCTCCCTCAGTACCGCCCCTCCGACAGTGCGGCGCTCCCTCAGTACTGCCCTCCGACAGTGCGGCGCTCCCTCAGTACTGCCCCTCCGACAGTGCGGCGCTCCCTCAGTACGCCCCTCCGACAGTGCGCGCTCCCTCAGTACTGCCCCTCCGACAGTGCGGCGCTCCCTCATCAGTACTGCCCCTCCGACAGTGCGCGCTCCCTCAGTACCGCCCCTCCGACAGTGCGGCGCTCCCTCAGTACTGCCCCTCCGACAGTGCGGCGCTCCCTCAGTACTGCCCCTCCGACAGTGCGGCGCTCCCTCAGTACTGCCCCTCCGACAGTGCGGCGCTCCCTCAGTACCGCCCCTCCGACAGTGCGGCGCTCCCTCAGTACCGCCCCTCCGACAGTGCGGCGCTCCCTCAGTACCGCCCCTCCGACAGTGCGGCGCTCCCTCAGTACCGCCCCTCCGACAGTGCGGCGCTCCCCCTCAGTACCGCCCCTCCGACAGTGCGGCGCTCCCTCAGTACCGCCCCTCCGACAGTGCGGCTCCCTCAGTACTGCCCCTCCGACAGTGCGGCGCTCCCTCAGTACTGCCCCTCCGACAGTGCGGCGCTCCCTCAGTACCGCCCCTCCGACAGTGCGGCGCTCCCTCAGTACTGCCCCTCCGACAGTGCGCGCTCCCTCAGTACCGCCCCTCCGACAGTGCGGCGCTCCCTCAGTACTGCCCCTCCGACAGTGCGGCGCTCCCTCAGTACCGCCCCTCCGACAGTGCGGCGCTCCCTCAGTACCGCCCCTCCGACAGTGCGGCGCTCCCTCAGTACCGCCCCTCCGACAGTGCGGCGCTCCCTCAGTACCACCCCTCCGACAGTGCGGCGCTCCCTCAGTACCGCCCCTTCCGACAGTGCGGCGCTCCCTCAGTACTGCCCCCTCCGACAGTGCGGCGCTCCCTCAGTACTGCCCCGCCGACAGTGCGGCGCTCCCTCAGTACCTCCCCTCCGACAGTGCGGCCTCCCTCAGTACTGCCCCCTCCGACAGTGCGGCTCTCCCTCATTACTGCCCCTCCCGACAGTGCGGCGCTCCCTCAGTACTGCCCCTCCGACAGTGCGGCGCTCCTCAGTACCAACCGCCCCTCCGACAGTGCGGCGCTCCCTCAGTACCGCCCCTCCGACAGTGCGGCGCTCCTCAGTACTGCCCCTCCGACAGTGCGCGCTCCCTCAGTACCGCCCCTCCGACAGTGCGGCGCTCCCTCAGTACTGCCCCTCCGACAGTGCGGCGCTCCCTCAGTACCGCCCCTCCGACAGTGCGGCGCTCCCTCAGTACCGCCCCTCCGACAGTGCGGCGCTCCCTCAGTACTGCCCCTCCGACAGTGCGGCGCTCCCTCAGCACTGCCCCTCCGACAGTAAGCGCTCCCTCAGTACTGCCCCTCCGACAGTGCGGCGCTCCCTCAGTACCACCGCCCCTCCGACAGTGCGGCGCTCCCTCAGTACCGCCCCTCCGACAGTGCGGCGCTCCCTCAGTACCGCCCCTCGACAGTGCGGCGCTCCCTCAGTACCGCCCCTCCGACAGTGCGGCGCTCCCTCAGTACCGCCCCTCCGACAGTGCGGCGCTCCCTCAGTCCGGCTCTCCGACAGTGCGGCGCTCCCTCAGTACTGACCCTCCGACAGTGCGGCGCTCCCTCAGTACCGCCCCTCCGACAGTGCGGCGCTCCCTCAGTACTGCACCTCCGACAGTGCGGCGCTCCCTCAGTACTGCCCCTCCGACAGTGCGGCGCTCCCTCAGTACCGCCCCTCCGACAGTGCGGCGCTCCCTCAGTACTGCCCCTCCGACAGTGCGCGCTCCCTCAGTACCGCCCCTCCGACAGTGCGGCGCTCCCTCAGTACCGCCCCTCCGACAGTGCGGCGCTCCCTCAGTACCGCCCCTCCGACAGTGCGGCGCTCCCTCAGTACCGCCCTCCGACAGTGCGCGCTCTCCTCAGTACCGCCCCTCCGACAGTGCGGCGCTCCCTCAGTACCGCCCCTCCGACAGTGCGGCGCTCCCTCAGTACTGCCCCTCCGACAGTGCGCGCTCCCTCAGTACCGCCCCTCCGACAGTGCGGCGCTCCCTCAGTACCGCCCCTCCGACAGTGCGGCGCTCCCTCAGTACCGCCCCTCCGACAGTGCGGCGCTCCCTCAGTACCCCCGCCCTCTCCGACAGTGCGGCGCTCCCTCAGTACTGCCCCTCCGACAGTGCGGCGCTCCCTCAGTACCGCCCCCCTCCGACAGTGCGGCGCTCCCTCAGTACCCGCCCTCCGACAGTGCGGCGCTCCCTCAGTACTGCCCCTCCGACAGTGCGGTGCGCTCCCTCAGTACTGCCCCTCCGACAGTGCGGCGCTCCCTCAGTACCGCCCCCCTCCGACAGTGCGGCGCTCCCTCAGTACCGCCCCTCCGACAGTGCGGCGCTCCCTCAGTACCGCCCCTCCGACAGTGCGGCGCTCCCTCAGTACCGCCCCTCCGACAGTGCGGCGCTCCCTCAGTACTGCCCCTCCGACAGTGCGGCGCTCCCTCAGTACTGCCCCTCCGACAGTGCGCTCCCTCAGTACCGCCCCTCCGACAGTGCGGCGCTCCCTCAGTACCGCCCCTCCGACAGTGCGGCGCTCCCTCAGTACCGCCCCTCCGACAGTGCGCGCTCCCTCAGTACCGCCCCTCCGACAGTGCGGCGCTCCCTCAGTACCGCCCCTCCGACAGTGCGGCGCTCCCTCAGTACCGCCCCTCCGACAGTGCGGCGCTCCCTCAGTACTGCCCCTCCGACAGTGCGGCGCTCCCTCAGTACTGCCCCTCCGACAGTGCGGCGCTCCCTCAGTACCGCCCCTCCGACAGTGCGGCGCTCCCTCAGTACTGCCCCTCCGACAGTGCGGCGCTCCCTCAGTACCGCCCCTCCGACAGTGCGGCGCTCCCTCAGTACCGCCCCTCCGACAGTGCGGCGCTCCCTCAGTACTGCCCCTCCGACAGTGCGGCGCTCCCTCAGTACCGCCCCTCCGACAGTGCGGCGCTCCCTCAGTACCGCCCCTCCGACAGTGCGCGCTCCCTCAGTACCGCCCCTCCGACAGTGCGGCGCTCCCTCAGTACTGCCCTCCGACAGTGCGGCGCTCCCTCAGTACCGCCCCTCCGACAGTGCGGCGCTCCCTCAGTACTGCCCCTCCGACAGTGCGGCGCTCCCTCAGTACCGCCCCTCCGACAGTGCGGCGCTCCCTCAGTACGCCCCTCCGACAGTGCGGCGCTCCCTCAGTACTGCCCCTCCGACAGTGCGCGCTCCCTCAGTACTGCCCCTCCGACAGTGCGGCGCTCCCTCAGTACCGCCCCTCCGACAGTGCGGCGCTCCCTCAGTACCTCCCCCTCCGACAGTGCGGCGCTCCCTCAGTACTGCCCCTCCGACAGTGCGGCGCTCCCTCAGTACCGCCCCTCCGACAGTGCGGCGCTCCCTCAGTACCCTGCCCCTCCGACAGTGCGGCGCTCCCTCAGTACTGCCCCTCCGACAGTGCGCGCTCCCTCAGTACCGCCCCTCCGACAGTGCGGCGCTCCCTCAGTACCGCCCCTCCGACAGTGCGGCGCTCCCTCAGTACCCCCCTCCGACAGTGCGGCGCTCCCTCAGTACTGCCCCTCCGACAGTGCGCGCTCCCTCAGTACTGCCCCTCCGACAGTGCGGCGCTCCCTCAGTACCGCCCCTCCGACAGTGCGGCGCTCCCTCAGTACTGCCCCTCCGACAGTGCGCGCTTCCCTCAGTACCCACCCCTCCGACAGTGCGGCGCTCCCTCAGTAACTGCCCCTCCGACAGTGCGGCGCTCCCTCAGTACCGCCCCTCCGACAGTGCGGCGCTCCCTCAGTACTGCCCCTCCGACAGTGCGGCGCTCCCTCAGTACCGCCCCTCCGACAGTGCGGCGCTCCCTCAGTACCGCCCCTCCGACAGTGCGGCGCTCCCTCAGTACTGCCCCTCCGACAGTGCGGCGCTCCCTCAGTCCGCCCCTCCGACAGTGCGGCGCTCCCTCAGTACTGCCCCTCCGACAGTGCGGCGCTCCCTCAGTACCGCCCCTCCGACAGTGCGGCGCTCCCTCAGTACCGCCCGCCCCTCCGACAGTGCGGCGCTCCCTCAGTACTGCCCCTCCGACAGTGCGGCGCTCCCTCAGTACCGCCCCTCCCGACAGTGCGCGCTCCCTCAGTCCCGCCCCTCCGACAGTGCGGCGCTCCCTCAGTACTGCCCCTCCGACAGTGCAGCGCTCCCTCAGTACCGCCCCTCCGACAGTGCGGCGCTCCCCTCAGTACCGCCCCTCCGACAGTGCGGCGCTCCCTCAGTACCGCCCCCTCCGACAGTGCGGCGCTCCTCAGTACCGCCCCTCCGACAGTGCGGCGCTCCCTCAGTACCGCCCCTCCGACAGTGCGGCGCTCCCTCAGTACTGCCCCTCCGACAGTGCGGCGCTCCCTCAGTACCCTGCCCCCCTCCGACAGTGCGGCGCTCCCTCAGTACCGCCCCTCCGACAGTGCGAGCGCGCTCCTCAGTACTGCCCCTCCGACAGTGCGGCGCTCCCTCAGTACCGCCCCTCCGACAGTAAGCGCTCCCTCAGTACCGCCCCTCCGACAGTGCGGCGCTCCCTCAGTACCGCCCCTCCGACAGTGCGGCGCTCCCTCAGTACCGCCCCTCCGACAGTGCGGCGCTCCCTCAGTACTGCCCCTCCGACAGTGCGGCGCTCCCTCAGTACCGCCCCTCCGACAGTGCGGCGCTCCCTCAGTACCGCCCCTCCGACAGTGCGGCGCTCCCTCAGTACTGCCCCTCCGACAGTGCGGCGCTCCCTCAGTACCGCCCTCCGACAGTGCGGCGCTCCCTCAGTACCG
>JASTWF010001976.1:0-47000 GCA_030390025.1 Squalus acanthias | reverse complement strand
CTTATCCAACTCCCTTTTGAAAGCCGTGATTGAATCTGCCTCCACCACCCTTTCAGGCAGTGAATTCCAGATCCTAACCACTCGCTGCGTAAAAAAGTTTTTCCTCATGTCGCCTTTGGTTCTTTTGATAATATGATTAGGCAGAGTCAACATGGTTTTATGAAAGGGAAATCATGTTTGAAAAATGTATTATGCTGGGGACAGACCCATCTCCCTTATCCTGTAACAGACCAGGGTTCCTGGGGACAGACCCATCTCCCTTATCCTGTAACAGACCAGGGTTCCTGGGGACAGACCCATCTCCCTTATCCTGTAACAGACCAGGGTTCCTGGGGACAGACCCATCTCCCTTATCCTGTAACAGACCAGGGTTCCTGGGGACAGACCCCACAGACCCATCTCCCTTATCCTGTAACAGACCAGGGTTCCTGGGGACAGACCCATCTCCCTTATCCTGTAACAGACCAGGGTTCCTGGGGACAGACCCATCTCCCTTATCCTGTAACAGACCAGGGTTCCTGGGGACAGACCCCACAGACCCATCTCCCCTCTCAATGGTGATTCAAAGATATTGTGTAAACCTTCACCTGAATGGGTCTGATTCGCCGATCCCCACCCGATCAGACAGGCTCTGTCTGAAGGAGACTCTCAGATAAAGTCCGATCTTTTTTCGTATGATAGTAGCAAATCAAATGTCAATATCTAAGTCAGATATCCAGGCCAAAGCTTCCTGTGTAACAGCGTGGGTATCTTGTCGGCTGCCTGTGAATTTCCTCTGAGGGCAGTGCTCAATGATGGGCTCCAGGGTCTGATCAGGAGCTCCACAGTCACATGATGGGGATGCTTTAATCTTCCATCTATGGAGAAGGTGGCAGCATCGACCATGACCGTTTCTGAGGCGGTTGATGGTTGTCCACTGTTTGCGAGGAAGGTTTGATCCGATGACTATTAAACACTCCCCAGGCTGCAGGTTCTGTGGCAGATCCCAGCCCTTGCCCTCTCCGTTCATTCTCAGAAGACTTTGTCCCGAGTTGAGAGTCTCTCTGGAGATGGTGCTGGAGTCGATGGGGTTTGAAACATTCACTCAGTGGGTCTCCTCACCGTGCTCTCACCCGCCACCTTCAATGATCACCAATGGGATTGGGTCTGTCCCTTTTGAACCGTTCAGGGTTCTGGGCAGGGGGTCCATTGCCCCCCTGGTGTTTCCATTGACTGTCGAACCCTTAGCTGTGAGTCTGTGCACTTTCCCAGATATCTGAGGGATTCGAGTGGTGGGAGAGAACACAAGGAGTCTCTTTATACAGAGGGTGTCCTTCTTTCACCCGATTAGGCTTCAAGGGGTGGAGGAGGTGAACCCAGGGCTGGGGGCTGATGCTGATCTGGACTTGTGTGGAGGGAGTGAGATATCGGGGCTGAAACTCCACTCCTGGTCCATCGCTGCCACTGGTACATTTCGCCCGGTGAATCCGGCGGAATCCCCGGGTTTACACTCTCCCCTCATTTAAACATAGATGGTGCAGTGTGGGAGGTGAGGGAGGAGTCTGCTCATTCCCGGGGGCAGATCAGACAAAGTGCTTTGAGTGGTGGGTCCAGCAGTGAAACTGAAACCAAACCAAAGGGAACAAATAAAGATCCAATCCAAGGGAACAAGCAACGGGACAATGGGAAGAAACCACAACCGGCCCAAAAGTGGGATAATCTCCCCAAAAGGTCGGTCCGGACAGTTAGAAACTCCTCCTGGTGACTGTGTGCCTGCAGGACTCGGCTTCACTCCAGTGTTTAAAGGCACAGAGCGCTGGCCTCACACCCAGGGGGCAATGTGTGGGAATTCCAGGGGCAGTGAGGACATGCCCGGAAATACCCCGGAGCAGTGAAAGCCCACTGGGCCCCAGGACAAGCTCATCGGAAAACCCAGGGCAAGGGCAAATTGAAAACGCAGTTTGCAGGCGCGATGCTCTATTCACACATCGAAGGTGAGAGAGATGCTGTGGGTCACACTCTAAGCCCAGTAGCTGAAAGTGATTAACAGACTGGGTTTTGTGCTTAGTGATCCTGGGCGTGTTACCGATACCTTCCCTGGATACCAAGGCTAGGAGAGGCACTCTGGAATGTATGGGGAGCTGGGACTTGTCCATGAGAGTAACCGAAGGTATGAGAACTGAAATAATCTAGAGTTAGAAAGGAGAAAAGCCCCAAAAATGGAGCAGTCAGTAACAGGACATCAATTAGTCTCCTCTTATCTTGGAGAAATCAAATACTCGACACATTGTGTATTTGAAGCAAAACTGATTTATTCAGATATCCAGAATATTAATAACTCCAATAACTGGCCTGGAGTTTAAGATCAGCAGAAACAAACCCCAACTGTCAGAATGAACATGGTTCAGTTCTGGATGTGATTAACAGCAGCAATAACAGCAGAATCCAAGCCCTGCAGTCACTTGTGAACTTGCTGGTGTCTCAGCAGGTGGGATGAACGAGTGAATCCCTTCCCACACACGGAGCAGGTGAACGGCCTCTTTCCAGTGTGAACATGCTGGTGTGTCAGCAGGTTGGATGAATGAGTGAATCCCTTCCCACACACGGAGCAGGTGAACGGCCTCTCCCCAGTGTGAATACGACGGTGTCTCAGCAGATTGGATGACTGAGTGAATCCCTTCCCACACTCGGAGCAGGTAAATGGCCTCTCCCCGGTGTGAATGCATTGGTGATTAAGCAGATCCCTTTTGCTCTTAAAGCTCTGCTCACAGTCAGAACATTTAAATGGTCTCTTACCAGTGTGAACAAGTTGATGTGCAGTGAGGTGGGATGACTGAGTGAATCTCTTCCCACACACGGAGCAGGTGAACTGCTTCTCCCCAGTGTGAACTGACTGGTGTGTCCGCAGGTTGGATGAATTTGTGAATCTGTTCCCACACACGGAGCAGGTGAACGGCCTCTCCCCGGTGTGAGTGCGTTGGTGTTGCATCAGATGCTTTCTGCTTTTAAAGCTCTTCTCACAGTCAGAACATTTAAACGGTCTCTTATTAGAGTGAACAAGTTGGTGTGCAGTGAGGCTGGATGAGTGAGTGAAACCCTTCCCACACTCGGAGCAGGTGAACGGCCTCTCCCCAGTGTGACTGCGTTGATGAATTTCCAGCTCAGACGGGTAATTGAATCCCTTCCCACAGTCCCCACATTTCCACGGTTTCTCCATAGTGAGGGTGTCCTTGTGACTCTCCAGGTTGGACGATCAGTTGAAGCCTTGTCCACACACAGAACACGTGTACGGTTTCGCCCCACTGTGAACGGTGCGATGTTTTTTCAGTCTGTATAACTGGTTAAAGCTCTTTCCACAGTCAGTGCACTCGAACACTCTCACTCGGGTGTGTGTGTCTCGGTGCTTTTCCAGTCACACTGATGTTTGAAATCTTTTCCCACAGACAGAACAGACAAACATTTCTCCTTCCACATTCAAAGGCTGATGATATTCTGGTCCTGATAAATGGAGTGACTCTGTCAGATCTTGTTGTGATGTTTGGTTTGAGTTTCCCGTCTGTAAATCCTCCCCTTCTAATACCCTGTAAAAGGAGTTTACAAAAATCATCACTGTAAGTACAGGACAGAAATTCAGAACAGACAATTCTAGTTTCATTCAAGTGGAACATTCTTTCCTCTCTTGTTCCCCAAAAGCTGTAAATCCCCGTCCCACACACTCTCCCTCCTCCCTGTGCTGAAATTCAAACCCATCGCACCATCTCCAAATTTATTCCTCAGCTCCCAGTTTTCTTCCTCCCCTGAGTCTGGCTGGGTTCAGTTCTACACTCACTGGTTCCCCTCCCTCTCCTCCCCTGAAGGTGCTGACTCTGGCTGGGTTCAGTTCTACACTCACTGGTTCCCCTCCCTCTCCTCCCCTGAAGGTGCTTACTCTGGCTGGGTTCAGTTCTACACTCACTGGTTCCCCTCCCTCTCCTCCCCTGAAGGTGCTGAATCTGAATGGGTTCAGTTCTACAGTCACTGGTTCCCCACCTTTTGAATTGCTTCGGGCACTTTGTTAAACACACACACAGCAGACGCACATTAATCTGATGGGAGATCACTGACACACGAGCAGTCAGCGGTGTGGAGCCTCCTGAGAGTCCGGCCCCTTTCCAGCCAGTATTTACAGGAGCTGGGGCACGGAAAGAGTCTAATTCAAATTAGTAATATATTTATTCACATAAACCAACCCCCAAAATAATGAATCATTTCTCATTCATTTACAGATGCTCCCTGACCAATCACCATTTTTCCTCCATTTACAGACGCTCCCTGATCAGTCACCATTTCTCCTCCATTTACAGACGCTCCCTTACCAGTCACCATTTACGTACGCTCCCTGACCAGTCACCATTTATCCTCCATTTACAGACGCTCCCTGACCAGTCACCATTTCTCCTCCATTTACAGACACTCCCTGACCAGTCTCCATTTCCCCTCCATTTACAGGCGCTCCCTGACCAGTCACAATTTTCCCTCCATTTACAGACGCTCCCTGACCAGTCTCCATTTCTCCTCCATTTACAGACGCTCCCTGACCAGTCTCCACTTCTCCTTCATTTACAGACGCTCCCAGACCAGTCACCATTTCTCCTACATTTACAGACGCTCCCTGACCAGTCTCCACTTCTCCTTCAGTTACAGACGCTCCCTGACCAGTCTCCATTTCTCCTCCATTTACAGACGCTCCCTGACTTCCTGTCTGTCCCGGAGTTTGGCGCGGGGCCTCTTTGCTGAGCGAATCGGGAGAAACCGGGAAGCGGCGGGCGGATAATGTTGAGTGTTTTATAATGGGGCCTGGGGCCGCACTCGGGGTGTGTGCAGCCCGCGTCCCCCCGGGGTTTATTAACCCGCTCCCTGAGCTCTCTCACCTGATGTGTCAGCGGCTGCTGCCAAGGTCCGCGCATGCTCAGCTCACACTGCCCGGGTGATTGGCGGGAGCTCGGACCAATAGGAAGAGCGGGGCGGGGCTGGAGGACCGACCGGGCGGCGTGTCCTCCAAGCAATGGCGGCGCAGCAAGAGGGCGGGACCTGGTGACCAGCTCAAGAGCGCTGGGGCCGATTGTGACGCGAGGTTAAACTTGCAGGGCTAGGGGGATATTTTTTATTCGTTTATGGGATGTGGGCATCGCTGGAAAGGCCAGCATTTATTGTCCATCCCTAATTGCCCAAGAGAAGGTGGTGGTGAGTCACCTTCTTGAACCGCTGCAGTCCGTGTGGTGAAGGTTCTCACACAGTGCTGTTAGGGAGGGAGTTCCAGGATTTTGACCCAACGACGATGAAGGATCGGCGATTTCCTTCTCAGTCGGGATGGTGTGTGGCTTGGAGGGGAACTTGAAGGTGGTGGTGTTCCCATGCGCCTGCTGCCCTCGTCCTTCTGGGTGGAAGAGGTGGCGGGTTTGGGAGGTGCTGCCAAAGAAGCCTTGGCGAGTTGCTGCAGTGCATCTTGTAGATGGTACACACTGCAGCCACAGTACGCCGGTGGTGGAGGGAGTGAATGTTTAAGGTGGTGGATGGGGTGCCAATCAAGTGGGCTGCTTTGTCCTGGATGGTGTCGAGCTTCGTGTGTCTTGTTGGAGCTGCACTCATCCAGGCAAGTGGAGAGTATTCCATCACACTCCTTACTTGTGCCTTGTAGATGGTGGAAAGGCTTTGGGGAGTCAAGAGGTAAGACACTCGCCGCAGAATACCCAGCCTCTGACCTGCTCTTGTTGCCACAGTATTTATGTGACTGGTCCAGTTAAGTTTCTGGACAATGGTGACCCCCAGGTTGTTGATGGTGGGGGAATCGGCGATGGTAATGCCGTTGAATGTCAAGCGGCTCTTCTGTGCCGTGAATGTTACCTGCCACTTATCAGCCCAAGCCTGAATGTCGTCCAGGTCTTGTTGCATGCGGGCATGGACTGCTTCATTTTCTGCGGAGTTGTAATTGTCGCTGATCACTGTGCGGTCATCAGCGAACATCCCATTTCTGACCTTATGTTGGAGGGAAGGTCATTGATGAAACAGCTGAAGATGGTTGGGCCTAGGACACTGCCCTGAGGAACTCCTGCAGCAATGTCCTGGGGCTGTGATGATTGACCTTCAACCACCACAACCATCTTCTTTTGTGTTAGGTATGACTCCAGCCAGTGGAGAGTTTTTCCCCTGATTCCCATTGACTGCAGTTTTACTAGGGCTCCTTGATGCCACACTCGGTCAAATGCTGCCTTGATGTCAAGGGCAGTCACTCTCATCTCTCCTCTGGAATTCAGCTCTTTTGTCCATGTTTGGACCAAGGCTGTAATGAGGTCGTGAGCCAAGTAATCCTGGCGGAACCCAAACTGAGCATCAGTGAGCATGTTATTGGTGAGTAAGTGCTGCTTGATAACACAGTCGTTGACACCTTCCATCACTTTGTTAATGATTGAGAGTAGACTGATGGGGCGGTAATTGGCTGGATTGGATTTGTCCTGCTTTTTGTGGACAGGAGATACCTGGGCAGTTTTCCACATTGTCGGGTAGATGCCAGTGTTGTAGCTGTACTGGATCAGCTTAGCTAGATGCGTGGCTAGTTCTGGAGCACAAGTCTTCAGCACGATAGCGGAGATGTTGTCGGGGCCCACAGCTTTGCTGTGTCCAGTGCACTCAGCCGTTTCTTGATATCACGTGAAGTGAATCAAATTGGCTGAAGACTGGCTTCTGTGATGGTGGGGACCTCAGGAGTGGGCCGATATGGATCATCCACTCGGCACTTCTGACTTGTTACTAACATACCTTGCACTATTTCTTGAATCGAGATAATTGTTTCAAATACTTCCTTTATCAGGTCTTTAGCTCCTCCATTGATCCCTGTCAATAATCCTTGGTTAGGTGTTAGGGGCTGGGGTTAGAGGTCAGGGGCTGGGGTTAGGGTTAGGGGCTGGCATTAGGTGTTAGCGGCTGGGGTTAGGGGCTGGGGTTAGGGTTCCGGGCTGGGGTTAGGGGCTGGGATTATGTGTTAGGGGCTGGGGTTAGGGTTAGGGGCTGGGGTTAGAGGTCAGGGGCTGGGGTTAGGGTTAGGGGCTGGGGTTAGAGGTCAGGGGCTGGGATTAGGTGTTAGGGGCTGGGGTTAGAGGTCAGGGGCTGGGGTTAGGGTTAGGGGCTGGGGTTAGAGGTCAGGGGCTGGGGTTAGGGTTAGGGGCTGGGGTTAGAGGTCAGGGGCTGGGATTAGGTGTTAGGGGCTGGGGTTAGAGGTCAGGGGCTGGGGTTAGGGTTAGGGGCTGGGGTTAGAGGTCAGGGGCTGGGATTAGGTGTTAGGGGCTGGGGTTAGAGGTCAGGGGCTGGGTTAGGGGCTGGGGTTAGGGGCTGGGGTCAGGGGCTGGGGTTAGGGTCAGGGGCTGGGGGTTAGGGTTAGGGGCTGGGGTTAGGGTCAGGGGCTGGGGTTAGGGTTAGGGACTGGGGAAAGAGAGGTTTATGGAGGGAATTCCAGAACTCAGGGCCTTGGCAGCTGAAAGCACGCCCGCCGATGGTGGAGTGATTATAATAGGGGATGGGCAAGATGCAGAATTGGAAGAGCGCAAAGATCTCGGAGGATTGTAGGGCTGGAGGAGGTTACATCGATAGGGAGGAGTGAGGCTCTGGAGGGATTTGAAAACAAGGATGAGAATTTTAAAATTGAGGCGTCGCTCTCCTTATGTCTTAGTCATTAATCCCACCCCCATCCTGACACTGCGTTAACCACGGATGGGTTGTGCCATGTATTGCCCTGTATTTCCAGATCTCAGCTCTTATCTGGGCTGAAGAAACAGCGTGTCCCTGTTAGGAATGTGTAAGCTTCTGTTATCAGAATATGAACTTACCCCTGGCCCCGCACGGTATCAACAAGTCTACTGCCCGAGCAATTTCCAGTGTTATTGGGTCTTTAGATATGTGGCTCTCTGAGCAACCGCCTCCCTTATCTCGGTAACGGCCTTCTCTTGACCTGGGTGTTTATCATTTCAGTATTCTCTGTCTTTGAGTTTCCAAACTGTCTTCTGCTCACACACAGAGACAAGATTCAACTTCCCCTTTTCTCCACATTCACTCTCTGGCTAGAATGGTCAAGCAAAGCACGCTGGGATACCCCGACCATTTGGGCCACTTTAAAATATTCTAACAGTGCGGGAGCAGGAAGAGGAGCCATTGCAGGAGACAATGATTACAAATGATCTGAGGGTTTCTCAGAGCTGGGATCTTTCTGTATTCTGTCCACTCGAGGAGTTAGATAACAGACTTACTCCTGTGAATATAGAGCTGGATTATTGGGCCGTGATGTGTCTAATTGTTCATCTTATTGACTCTAAACCTTTGCTAATTGTTTGATGCGATCTGTTTAATTGTTCATCTTTTTTTAAATACATTTGCTGAGTGGATTCAAATTTAAATTTGAACCAGGTTCTGAGGCGTGATGCTCTATTCACACATGGAAGGTGAGAGAGATGCTGTGGGTCACACGCTAAGCCCAGTAGCTGGCAGTGATTAACAGACTGGGTTTTGTGTTTATTGATCCCGGGCGTGTTACCGATACCTTCCCTGGATACCAAGGTTGGGAGAGGCACTCTGGAAGGTATGGGGAGCTGTGACTTGTCCATGAGAGTAACCGAAGGTATGAGAACTGAAATAATCTAGAGTTAGAAAGGAGAAAAGGCCCAAAAATGGAGCAGTCAGTAACAGGACATCAATTAGTCTCCTCTTATCTTACAGAAATCAAATACTCGACACACTATTTGTTTGACACAAAGTTGATTTATTTGACATAAACATGTTAAATCTTCACAGAATAATTACCACAGTCATTTTTAGACTGGAAACTTAAACCTGCCGTTTCACTTTCAGTCAGGAACAGATCGCAGTTTTACACCAATCTCTGATTTGACAGCACGTTTCCAGCATTCACCGTTGTTCTTCCTGACTCTAAACACAGTTGTAAAGGAGCCTTCTGTTCCGTGCCCAGGAGCTCTGACCCATGGGAGAGAGCGGCTGGGACACATTCCTTACAGGCCTCAAGATTAACCTGCATGGGGACTTTGATGTCAGTGAAGAGAGACGAGAAATCTACAATGCGTTGAAAAGAAAGCTGATTTATTTCACATATAACCAGAATATTAAACTCCAGCCCAGTTATAGGGTTATTAACATCAGCAGAAACAAACCCCAAATGTCAGACTTGGACATCTTGTAGATCCATCTTTTAAAAAGTTGTGGGAACTCAGTTCTTAGATGGATTCCACTCAGTTTGAAACAAGTCCTCAATCAGCTCGTCGTATTGGTCGATATATCAAGGACCCGACACACTGACATTGATACAGATTAAACTCCAGCCCAGTTATAGGGGTTACTAACATCAGCAGAAACAAACTCCAACTGTCAGAATGAACATGGTTCAGTCCTGGATGTGATTAACAGCAGCAATAACAGCAGAATCCAATGCTGGAAGTCACATGTGATCCCGTTGGTGTTTCAGCAGGCTGGATGACTGAGTGAATCCCTTCCCACACATGGAGCAGGTGAACGGCCTCTCCGCAGTGTGAACTCGCTGATGCACCATCAAGCAGGAGGAATGAGTGAATCCCTTCCCACACACGGGACATTTAACTGGTTTCTCTCCCTTGTGAACCCATTGGTGTTCCACCAAGTTAGCGGACTGAGTGACTCCCTTGCCACACACGGGGCAGGTGAACGGCCTCTCCCCGGTGTGACTGCGTTGGGGTGTCCGCAGGTGGAACGAGTGCCTAAACCTCTTGCCACAGTGAGAGCACTCGAATGGTCTCTCGTCAGTGTGAACTATCGCGTGCTTCTGCAGGCCAGATGAATTATTGAATCCCTTCCCACACACGGAGCAGGTGAATGACCTCCCCCCGGTGTGAATGTGCTGGTGTCTCAGCAGGTTGGATGATTCTTTGAATCCCTTGCCACACACGGAGCAGATGAACGGCCTCTCCCCAGTGTGACAGCGCTGATGAGTTTCCAGCTGGGATGGGGAACCGAATCCCTTCCCACAGTCCCCACATTTACAAAGTTTCTCCCTGGAGTGACTGCATTTGTGTCTTGACAGGCCCGATGATTGGTTGAAGCCTCGTCCACACACCGAGTACGTGTATGCTTTCTGCCCGCTGTGATTGGTGCTTTTTCCTTCCATATTCAAAATCCAATGATATTCAGGTCCTGATGAATGGAGTGACTCTGTCAGATCTTAACGTGATGTTTGGTTTGAGTTTCCCGTCTGTAAATTCTCCCCTTCTAATAACCTGTCAAAGGAGTTTACAAAAGTCATCAATGTAAGTAAAGGATAAGTATTCAGAATAGACAATTCTAGTTTCTATGGAACATTCTTTCCTCTCCTGTTCTCCCAAATCTGTAAATCCCCGTCCCACACACTCTCCCTCCTCCCTGTGCTGAAATCCAAAACCATCGCACCATCTCCAACATTTTTTTCCTCTGCTCCCAGTTTTCTTCCTCCCCTGAAGGTGCTGACTCTGGCTGGGTTCAGTTCTACACTCACTGATTCCCCTCTCTCTCCTCCCCTGAAGGTGCTGACTCTGGCTGGGTTCAGTTCGACACTCACTGGTTCCTCTTCCTCTCCTCCCCTGAAGGTGCTGACTCTGGCTGGGTTCAGTTCTACACTCACTGGTTCCCCTCCCTCTTCTCCCCTGAAGGTGCTGACTCTGGCTGGGTTCAGTTCTACACTCACTGATTCCCCTCTCTCTCCTCTCCTGAAGGTGCTGACTCTGGCTGGGTTCAGTTCGACACTCACTGGTTCCTCTTCCTCTCCTCCCCTGAAGGTGCTGACTCTGGCTGGGTTCAGTTCGACACTCACTGGTTCCTCTTCCTCTCCTCCCCTGAAGGTGCTGACTCTGGCTGGGTTCAGTTCTACACTCACTGGTTCCCCTCCCTCTCCCCCCCTGAAGGTGCTGACTCTGGCTGGGTTCAGTTCTACACTCACTGGTTCCCCTCCCTCTCCTCCCCTGAAGGTGCTGACTCTGGCTGGGTTCAGTTTTACACTCACTGGTTCCCCTCCCTCTCCTCCCCTGAAGATGCTGACTCTGGCTGGGTTCAGTTCTACACTCACTGATTCCCCACATTTCGTAAACAGCTTCGGGCACTTTGTTAAACACACACACAGCAGAAGCACATTAATCTGATGGGAGATCACTGACACACAAGCAGTCAGCGGTGTGGAGCCTCCTGAGAGTCCGGCCCCTTTACAGCCAGTATTTACAGGAGCTGGGGCACGGAAAGAGTCTCATTAAAATCAGACATATAGATTTGTTAATTAAAAATAGTAACTTCTCCTTCATTTACAGACACTCCGTGACCAGTCTCCATTTCTCCATCATTTACAGACGCTCCCTGACCTATCACCATTTCTCCTCCATTTACAGACGCTCCCTGACCAGTCTCCATTTCTCCTCATTTACAGACGCTCCCTGACCAGTCTCCATTTCTCCTCATTTACAGACGCACCCTGACCAGTAACCATTTCTCCTCCATTTACAGACGCTCCCTGACCAGTCACCATTTCTCCTCCATTTACAGACGCTCCCTGATCAGTCTCCATTTCTCCTCCATTTACAGACGCTCCCTGACCAGTCACCATTTCTCCACCATTTACAGACGCTCCCTGACTTCCTGTCTGTCCCGGAGTTTGGCGCGGGGCCCCTTTGTTGAGCGAATCGGGAGAAACCGGGAAGCGGCGGGCGGATAATGTTGAGTGTTTTAATAATGGGGCCTGGGGCCGCACTCGGGGTGTGTGCAGCTCGCGTCCCCCCGGGGTTTATTAACCCGCTCCCTGAGCTCTCTCACCTGATGTGTCAGCGGCTGCTGCCAAGGTCCGCGCATGCTCAGCTCACACTGCCCGGGTGATTGACGGGAGCTCCGGACCAATAGGAAGAGTGGGGCGGGGCTGGAGGACCGAGCGGGCGGCGGGTCCTCCAAGCAATCGGAGTGTGTGAGAGGCGGGGCTTGACCTTTGAACCTGAACAACAGAAGGTGAGCTGAGCATGCGCGGACCTTGGCAGCAGCCGCTGACACATCAGGTGAGACGGTGCCAGTGGGACTGGCGTGGAACAGGTTTCTTGGGTTATTGGAGTGGATGTTATATGTGGCATTTAGTTGGATTGTGATGGGGCTATGTGTTTGTACACTGTGGTGTTGAAATGGGTTGTTTTATGTGGAGTTAAGTGAGATGTATTATTTTAATATAAAAAAAAAGTGTGGTATTGTTTGGGGGTATTTGTACTGTATTTTGATGGATGAATGTAATGGTTTTACTATGTAATTGGTATTATTGGTTTGAATAAAAGATTCACATCAGGTGAGAGAGCTCAGGGAGCGGGTTAATAAACCCCGGGGGGACGCGGGCTGCACACACCCCGAGTGCGGCCCCAGGCCCCATTATTAAAACACCCAGGGTTCCAGGGTTGGAATCCCCATGTACAGTCCCAGGGCTGGAATCCGACACCCGGAAGTGGAATTTCAGCCTCAGTGTTACAAGTTTCATCGGTTACAGGCTGGAGAGAGGAATCATTCAAACTGACCCAGAGCTGTGTGATTGGTTCAGTCTGTGTATCACTGACGGGCCCTTTTAAATTTGAGTGGTCAGCTATTCAAATTCCCGGTAACTCTAATCCCGGATATGAAAGAGGGGAGAGCTGTGTTTAAATCAAAGAGTCTCCTTGGAGATTCTCTGAGTGAAGGACCTGGTCAGCTTGAAACAGCTGAAAAATCGGTTAAAAATGTCCAATTAGCAGTTTTTGACCAATATCGACTCCCACAGGGATGGGGAATTCTAGAAAAAGGAAGGAACCAGTCAGGATTTGAAAGGTCTTTACAAAGGATTCGAGGGACTCTCCCATTTGGGATCTTTCTTTGTTTCATCCACTCGAGGAGTTCGATAACAGGCTTCCTCCTGTGAATGTAGAGCTGGATTAGTGGGCTGTGACGGGTTTACTTGTTCATCTTTTGTTAAATACATTTGGTGAGTGAATTTAAATTTAAAACCAGGTTTGCAGGTGTGATGCTCTATTCACACATTAAAAGTGAGAGAGATGCTGTGGGACACATGCTAAGTCCAGTAGCTGAAAATGATTAACAGCCTGGGTTTTGTGTTTAGTGATCACCATGTACAGTCCCAGGGTTAGAATCCCCACGTGTGAAGGAACGTTGTATAGAAACTAGAATTGTCTGTTCTGAATTTCTATCCTGTACTTACAGTGATGACTTTTGTAAACTCCTTTTACAGGGTATTAGAAGGGGAGGATTTGCAGCCGGGAAACTCAAACCAAACATCACGTCAAGATCTGAAAGTCACTCAATTCATCAGGACCTGAATATCATCGGCCTTTGAATGTGGAAGGAGAAATGTTTGTCTGTTCTGTCTGTGGGAAAAGATTTCAAACATCAGTGTGACTGGAAAAGCACCGAGTCACACACACCCGAGTGAGAGTGTTCCAGTGCACTGACTGTGGAAAGAGCTTTAACCAGTTACACAGCCTGAAAAAACATCGCACCGTTCACAGCGGGGAGAAACCGTACACGTGTTCTGTGTGTGGACGAGACTTCAACTGATCGTCCAACCTGGAGAGACACAAGGACACCCAAACCACGGAGAAACTGTGGAAATGTGGGGACTGTGGGAAGGGATTCAGTTCCCCATCCCACCTGGAAACTCATCGACGCACTCACACCGGGGAGAGGCCATTCACCTGCTCCGTGTGTGGGAAGGGATTCGCTCAGTCATCCAACCTGCTGAAACACCGGCGAGTTCACACTGGGGAGAGGCCGTTCACCTGCTCCGTGTGTGGGAAGGGGTTCACTAATTCAGCCCACCTTCTGAGACACCAGCGAGTTCACACTGAGGAGAGACCTTTTAAATGCTCTGACTGTGCGAACTGCTTTAAAAGCTCTGAGGAACTGATTCAACACCAGCGAGTTCACACTGACAATAAACCATTCAGTTGCTCTCACTGTGGGAAAAGGTTCAGGCAGTCATTCAATCTCATTGTACACCAACGCACTCACACTGGGGAGAGACCGTTCACCTGCTCCGTGTGTGGGAAGGGATTCACTCAGTCATTCCATTTGGTGACACACCAGAGAGTTCACACTGGGGAGAGGCCGTTCACCTGCTCCGTGTGTGGGAAGGGTTTCTCTCGATCGTCCAGCCTGCTGACACACCAACGAATTCACACTGGGGAGAGGCCATTCACCTGCTCCGTGTGTGGGAAGGGATTCACTTGTTCATCCACCCTGCTGACACACCAACAAATTCACACTGGGGGGGAGCTCGTTCACCTGCTCCGTGTGTGGGAAGGGTTTCTCTCGATCGTACAGCCTACTGACACACCAACGAATTCACACTGGGGAGAGGCCGTTTACCTGCTCCGAGTGTGGGAAGGGATTCTTTCGATCATCCAACCTGCTGAGACACCAGCGAGTTCACAAGTGACTGCAGGAGTTGGATTCTGATGTTATTGCTGCTGTAATCACATCCAGGACTGAAATCATTCTGACAGTTGGCATTTGTTTCTGCTGATGTCAATAAACCCCATCCCAGTTATCGAGTTAATATTCTGGATATATAGCTGATTGACTTGTTGGGGCTGCAGTGTCCCAACAGTATAAAAAGACCAGTGCTAGTGCGAGCCAGCAGAGAGTGCTGAGTTTGGGTAAGTGTGAGAGTTCTGTAAATGTTAGTTCTCTTTAAATCATTCTTGATAAGAGTACTTAAGCAGTTTAAGTGAAGGGGAAAAGTTAAATATTTGGGATTCTGTTGGTTTAAGAAGAGTAAAACAAGGTTACACTGCAGTAGGAGTAAATTGGCACAGCAGGCAGTGGAAACCAGTTTTCTAATCAATCAGCAGGGGTGACTCATTTGGCTGTAAACAAACAAACAGTATAAAAAGACCAGTGCTAGTGAGAGCAAGCACTGAGTGCAAGTCAGCAGAGAGTGCTGAGTTTGGGTAAGTGTGAGTTCGGGTGAGTGGGGTGTAGGGTGCTCTTTTCAAACTTTAACTCTGTGGGTTGTAGTTAATAAGGCCTTTCTGGTGCAGAGTGACTGTTGGTAAACCATTTAACTGGTGTAATGTAGAGGGATTGATTTAATTTAAATCCAATTAATTAGAGGGGATACTAGCGTCTATAATCGGGCAGAGAGTGTCCATAACTAACAATAAAAACATTTAATTAATTACATAGAATGGAGCAGGTGATGTGTTACTGTTGCGAGATGTGGGAGCCGGTGGACCCGATTGAGGCTCACGGTGATGACATCTGTGACAAGTGTCTGCTGCTACAGGAACTCCAGCTCCGTGTTGATGAGCTGGTGTCTGAGCTTCAGACACTGCGACACATCAGGGAGGGGGAGAAGTACCTGGACTCTGTGTTTCAGGAGGTGGTCACACCTATGAAGTTAATTAATTCAGATGTAGCCCATGGTCAGGGACAGGACGGTGTGACTACGAGTGAGGCAGGTACGAGGATCCAGGAGGTAGTGTTGGAGGAGCCGCAGCCCTTGCTCTTGTCCAACAGGTTCGAGGTTCTTACTCCCTGTGGGGACGGGAGCAGGGACTGCAGGGAGGATGAGCAACCTGGCCACAGCACCGTGGAACGGGGGGCCATTCAAGAGGGGGGAGTAAATAGAAATGTTGTAGTGGTAGGGGATAGTATTATTAGGGGGATAGATCGAGTTCTCTGCAGCCGAGAGCGAGAGTCCCGTAGGCTGTGTTGCCTGCCCGGTGCCAGGGTTAAGGACATCTCCTCTGGGCTGGAAAGAAACTTGCAGTGGGAGGGGTTGGATCCAGTTGTCGTGGTCCATGTTGGTACAAATGACGTAGATAGGACAAGGAAGCCGGTTCTGTTAAAGGAGTATGAGCAGCTAGGGGTCAAATTAAAAAACAGAACCTCAAGGGTAATAATCTCTGGATTATTACCTGAGCCACGAGCGAATTTGGCTAGGACAAATAAAATTAAAGAGTTAAATGAGTGGCTCAAAGACTGGTGTGGGAGAAATGGGTTTTGCTTCCTGGGACACTGGCACCTGTACTGGGGCAGGAGAGAGCTGTTCCGTTGGGACGGGCTTCACTTGGCGAGTGCTGGGACTAGAGTCCTGGCGGATCATATAACTAGGGCTGTAGAGAGGGCTTTAAACTAACTAGTGGGGGGGGAGGTTCCTAGAGAGCAAATAATAAAAATGACAACAGAGAAGGTCATAGACTTAGGTAGCAGTGGGGAAATTAAAAACCAGAGTGTGTCAGGAAGGGGCAGAAGGTATGGAGTAAAAGGTAAAATAATAAAAAGGGCAAAAGCAGGAACTAAGTGTCACAAAACATATTTGAAAGTTCTCTATCTGAATGCACGTAGCATTCGTAACAAAATAGACGAGTTAATGGCACAAATAACTACATATGGGTATGATCTTGTGGCCATTACAGAAACATGGCTGCAGGGTGACAATGCCTGGGAATTAAACATACCAGGTTATTTAACGATCAGGAAGGACAGGCAGGAAGGAAGGGGAGGTGGGGTGGCTATGTTAATAAAGGAAGGAATCACTGTAATACAGAGAAATGATATTGGGTCAAAAGATCAGGATAATGAAACAGTTTGGGTGGAGATAAGGAATAATAAGGGGAAAAAAACACTAGTGGGCGTAGTTTATAGGCCTCCGAACAGTTGCAACTCTGTTGGACGGAGTATCAATCAGGAAATAGTTGAGGCTTGTAATAAGGGAACATCTATAATTATGGGGGATTTTAACTATCATATTAATTGGACAAATCAAATTGGGCAGGGCTGCCTTGAGGATGAGTTCATTGAGTGTATTAGGGATGGGTTTCTTGAGCAGTATGTAACTGAACCGACCAGGGGGCAAGCAACCTTAGATCTGGTCCTGCGTAACGAGACAGGATTAATTAAAAATGTCCTAGTAAAGGATCCCTTTGGAATGAGTGACCATAACATGGTTGAATTCCATATTCAATTAGAGAGTGAGAAGGTTGGATCTCAAACAAGCGTGCTAAGCTTGAATAAAGGAGACTATGAAGGTATGCGAGCGGAATTGAGTAGAGTGGATTGGGAAAATAGATTAAAGCGTAAGATGATACATGATCAGTGGTGTACATTTAAGGAGTTATTTTACAACTTCCAAAAAATATATATTCCACTGAGAAGAAAAGGGTGTAAAAGAAAAGACAGTCATCCATGGCTAAGTGAAGAAATTAAGGATAGTTTTCGACTAAAAACAAGGGCTTATAAGGTAGCCAAATCTAGTGGGAGGATAGAGGATTGGGAAAACTTTAAAAGACAGCAAAAAATAACAAAAAGATTGATTAAGAAAGGGAAGATAGATTATGAAAGTAAATTAGCAAAAAATATAAAAACAGACAGTAAGAGTTTTTATCGTTATATAAAAAGAAAAAGGGTGGCTAAAGTAAATGTTGGTCCCCTAGAGGATGAGACCTGGAAATTAATGGCGGGAAATATGGAGATGGCAAATACACTGAATGAATATTTTGTATCAGTCTTTACAGTAGAGGACACTAAGAATATCCCAACACTGGACAAACAGGGGGCTATAGGGGGGGAGGAGCTAAACACGATCAAAATCACTAAGGAAGTGGTACTCGGTAAAATAATGGGACTCAAGGCGGATAAATCACCTGGACCTGATGGCTTACATCCTAGGGTCTTGAGGGAAGTGGCGGTAGGGATTGTGGATGCATTGATAATTTTCCAAAACTCCCTGGACTCAGCAAAGATCCCGGCAGATTGGAAAACTGCTAATGTAACACCCTTATTTAAAAAGGGCAGTAGACAGAAGGCTGGAAACTATAGACCGGTTAGCCTAACATCTGTGGTAGGTAAAATTTTGGAGTCCATTATTAAGGAGACAGTAACGGGACATTTGGATAATCATAATTTAATAGGACAAAGTCAGCATGGTTTTATGAAGGGGAAGTCATGTTTGACAAATTTGCTGGAGTTCTTTGAGGAAGTAACATACAGGGTGGATAAAGTGGAACCAGTGGATGTGGTGTATTTAGACTTCCAAAGGGCATTTGACAAGGTGCCACACAAAAGATTATTGCTTAAGATAAAAAATCACGGGATTGGGGGTAATATTCTGGCATGGATAGAGGATTGGCTATCTAACAGAAGGCAGAGAGTTGGGATAAATGGTTCATTCTCAGACTGGCAATCAGTAACTAGTGGTGTTCCGCAGGGGTCAGTGCTGGGTCCCCAACTCTTTACAATCTATATTAACGATTTGGAGGAGGGGACCGAGTGTAACATATCAAAGTTTGCAGATGATACTAAGATGGGAGGGAAAGTAGTGAGTGAGGAGGACATAAAAAATCTGCAAGGGGACATAGACAGGCTAAGTAAGTGGGCAGAGATTTGGCAGATGGAATACAATACTGGAAAGTGTGAGGTTATGCACTTTGGCAGGAAAAATAGTAGAACAAGTTATTATCTTAATGGCAAGAAACTGGAAAGTACTGAAGTACAAAGGGATCTGGGGGTCCTGGTGCACGAAACTCAAAAGGTTAGTATGCAGGTGCAGCAAGTGATTAAGAAGGCCAATGGAATGTTGGCTTTTATTGCTAGGGGGATAGAATATAAAAATAGGGAGGTATTGCTTCAGTTGTACAAGGTATTGGTGAGACCGCACCTGGAATACTGCATACAGTTTTGGTGTCCATACTTAAGAAAAGACATACTTGCTCTCGAATCAGTACAAAGAAGGTTGACTCGGTTAATCCCGGGGATGAGGGGATGGACATATGAGGAGAGGTTGGGTAGATTGGGACTCTAGTCATTGGAGTTCAGAAGAATGAGAGGCGATCTTATTGAAACATTTAAGATTGTGAAGGGGTTGGATCGGGTGGATGCGGGGAGGATGTTCCCGATGATGGGTGAAACTAGAACTAGGGGCATAGTCTTAGAATAAGGGGCTGCTCTTTCAAAACTGAGATGAGAAGGAACTACTTCACTCAGAGGGTGGTAGGTCCATGGAATATGCTGCCCCAAAAAGCTGTAGAAGCTACATCATTACATAAATTTAAAACAGAAATAGACAGTTTCCTAGAAGTAAAGGGAATTAAGGGTTACGGGGAGCGGGCAGGAATTTGGACATGAGTCTAGGTTTGGATTGGTCATGGCCCTGTGGGTAGCATAGCGGGCCCAGGGCCGTGTAGCCTGATCCTGCTCCTATTTCTGTTAGGTTCAGGAGATGGTTCTGTGATAGTAGATTGGCGGTTAGGATCAGATCAGCCATGATCTTATTGAATGGCGGAGCAGGCTCGAGGGGCCAATTGGCCTACTCCTGCTCCTATTTCTTATGTTCTTATGTCCCTCAGCACTGCACTGGAGTGTTTGATGGGACAGTGTAGAGGGAGCTTTACTCTGTATCTAACCCGTGCTGTACCTGCCCTGGGAGTGTTTGATGGGACAGTGTAGAGGGAGCTTTACTCTGTATCTAACCCGTGCTGTACCTGCCCTGGGAGTGTTTGATGGGACAGTGCAGAGGGAGCTTTACTCTGTATCTAACCCGTGCTGTACCTGCTCTGGGAGTGTTTGATGGGACAGTGTAGAGGGAGCTTTACTCTGTATCTAACCTGTGCTGTACCTGCCCCAGGAGTGTTTGATGGGACAGTGTAGAGGGAGCTTTACTCTGTATCTAACCCGTGCTGTACCTGCCCTGGGAGTGTTTGATGGGACAGTGTAGAGGGAGCTTTACTCTGTATCTAACCTGTGCTGTACCTGCCCTGGGAGTGTTTGATGGGACAGTGTAGAGGGAGCTTTACTCTGTATCTAACCCGTGCTGTACCTGCCCTGGGAGTGTTTTATGGGACAGTGTAGAGGGAGCTTTACTCTGTATCTAACCCGTGCAGTACCTGCCCTGGCAGTGTTTGATGCTGCTGGGTTTAACCCCCAGTACTTCTGAGCCCAGGAGGACCCAACAATTTCCAATGTGAGACTGTCAAGGGAGCTAGATTCTGGGGGAGATTAGGTTGCTAAACAGACAATGTCCATACAATGTAAAAGATTATTGTTGTAGGAACAAGTATTTTTGTGGAGGCTTTTAATCCATTTTGCATAGACAGCTTTATTTTAATTCATTCTTGGGATGTGGGCGTCACTAGCAAGGCCAACATATATTACGTCCATACGTAGGATATACGGCACAGAAACAGGCCATTCGGCCCAACCAGTCCATGCCAGCGTTTATGCTCCACTCGAGCCTCCTCCTGCCTTTCCTCATCTAAATCTATCACCATAACCCTCTATTCCCTTCTCCATCATCTGCTTGTCCAGCCTCCCCTTAAATGCATCTATACTATTCGCTTCAACCACTCCCTGTGGTAGCGAGTTCCACATTCTCACCACTCTCTGGGTAAAGAAGTTTCTTCTGAATTCCCTATTGGATTTCTTGGTGACTATCTTATATTGATGGCCTCTAGTTATGCTCTTCCCCACAAGTGGAAACATTCTCTCTGTATCCACTCTATCAAAACCTTTCAGAATTTTAAAGACCTCTATTAGGTCACCCCTCAGCCTTTTTACAAGAGAAAAGAGACCCAGCCTGTTCATCCTTTCCTGATATGTATACCCTCTCATTTCTGGTATCATCCTTGTAAATCTTCTCTGCACCCTCTCCAGTGCCTCTATATCCTTTTTATAATATGGCGACCAGAACTGTACGCAGTACTCCAAGTGTGGTCTAACCAAGGTTTGATACAAGTTTAGCATAACTTCCCTACTTTTCAATTCTATCCCTCTAGAAATAAACCCTAGTGCTTGGTTTGCTTTTTTTATGGCCTTGCTAACCTGTGTCGCAACTTTTAGTGATTTGTGTATTTGTACTCCGAGATCCCTTTGTTCCTCTACCCCACCTAGACTCGCACCCTCCAAGTGATAAGTGACCTCCCTATTCTTCCTACCAAAATGTAATACCTCACATTTATCTGTGTTGAACTTCATTTGCCAATTATATGCCCATTCTGCAAGTTTATTAATGTCCCCCTGTAATTTGTTGCAGTCTCCTCAGTATTGACTAGCCCCGCCCCCTTTGTTGCAGTCTCCTCAGTATTGACTAGCCCCGCCCCCTTTGTTGCAGTCTCCTCAGTATTGACTAGCCCCGCCCCCTTTGTTGCAGTCTCCTCAGTATTGACTAGCCCCGCCCCCTTTGTTGCAGTCTCCTCAGTATTGACTAGCCCCGCCCCCTTTGTTGCAGTCTCCTCAGTATTGACTAGCCCCGCCCCCTTTGTTGCAGTCTCCTCAGTATTGACTAGCCCCGCCCCCTTTGTTGCAGTCTCCTCAGTATTGACTAGCCCCGCCCCCTTTGTTGCAGTCTCCTCAGTATTGACTAGCCCCGCCCCCTTTGTTGCAGTCTCCTCAGTATTGACTAGCCCCGCCCCCTTTGTTGCAGTCTCCTCAGTATTGACTAGCCCCGCCCCCTTTGTTGCAGTCTCCTCAGTATTGACTAGCCCCGCCCCCTTTGTTGCAGTCTCCTCAGTATTGACTATCCCCCCCCCCAATTTGGTGTCATGCGCAAATTTAGAAATTGAGTTTTTGATTTCAAAGTCTAAATCGTTAATGTAAATTGTGAACAGCAGTGGTCTCAGCACTGATCCTTGTAGAACGCCACTACCCATCATATATTGCCAATCCTCAGTTTCCCGTTGAGAAGGTGATGATGGGCCGCCTTCTTCAACCGCTGCAGTCCATGTGGTGAAAGTACTCCCACAATGCTGTTAGGTAAGGAGTTACATGATTCCCAACCAGGATTGGTGAAGGAACGGCGATATATGTCCAAGTCAGGATGGTGTGTGGCTTGCTGGTAAACTGGGAGGTGATGGTGCTCCCATGCACCGGTTTCCCTTGTCCTTCTAGGTGGTGGAGGTCGTGGGCTTGGGAGGTTCTGTCAAAGGAGACTTGTCAAGTTGCAGATGTATAAAGCCCCTCTCCTTCTCCCCGACCTCTCTCTCTCTCCTCCCATAGAGGCCAGAGTCTTGTGTAGGCAGGTTCCCTTCCCTGAAGGACATTTGGATTTCCAGAAGGCATTCGATAAGGTGCCACATAAAAGGTTACTGCACAAGAGCTCACGTGGTTGGGAGTAATATATTAGCATGGATAGAGGATTGGCTAACTAACAGAAAACAGAGAGTCGGGATAAATGGGTCATTTTCCGGTTGGCAAACGGTAACTAGTGGGGTGCCACAGGGATCAGAGCTGGGGCCTCAACTATTTACAATCTATATTAATGACTTGGATGAAGGGACCGAGTGTAATGTAACCAAATTTGCTGATGATACAAAGATAGGTGGGAAAGCAAGTTGTGAAGAGGACTCAAAGAATCTGCAAAGGGATATAGACAGGCTAAGTGAGTGGGCAAACATTTGGCAGATGGAGCATAATGTGGGAAAGTGTGAGGTTATCCACTTTGGTAGGAAAAATAAAAAAGCAAATTATTATTTAAATGGAGAGAGATTACAAAATGCTGCAGTACAGAGGGACCTGGGGGTCCTTGTGCATGAAACACAAAAAGTTAGCCTGCAGGTACAGCAAGTAATCAAAAAGGCAAATGGAATGTTGGCCTTTATTGCAAGGGGGTTGGAGTATAAAAGCAGGGAAGTCCTGCTACAACTGTACAGGGTATTGGTGAGACCACACCTTGAGTACTGCGTACAGTTTTGGTCTCCTTATTTAAGGAGGGATATACTTGCATTGGAGGCAGTTCAGAGAAGGTTCACTAGGTTGATTCCTGAGATGAAGGGGTGGACTTATTAAGAAAGGTTGAGCAGGTTGGGCCTGTACTCATTGGAGTTTAGAAGAATGAGAGGTGATCTTATTGAAACATATAAGATACTGAGCGGCTCGACAAGGTAGATGCAAAGAAGATGTTTCTCCTCATGGGGGAATCTAGAACTAGGGGGCACAGTTTCAGAATTTCTTCTCTGAGGGTCGTGAATCTGTGGAATTCTCTGCCCCAGAGAGCTGTGGAGGCTGGGTCATTAAATACATTTAAGGTGGAGATAGACAGATTTTTGAACAATAAGGGAGTGAAGGGTTATGGGGGACGGGCAGGGAAATGGAGCTGAGCCCAAGATCAGATCAGCCATGATCTTATTAAATGGCGGAGCAGGCTCGAGGGGCCAAATGGCCTAATCCTGCTCCTATTTCTTATGTTCTTATTAGTGAACCAGTTGGGTTTTTATGACAATCCGGCAGCTTTCACGGTCACTTGTTTCTGGTGCAGACCCCACAACTGACCAGATTCATTGAGCACAATTTCACAAACTGCCTTTCCTTTTTTGTGGGTTCTCTCTCATGCTCCCTTTTTCCTGTTTTGAATCCATTTTACAGGGTATTAGAAGGGGAGGATTTGCAGACAGGAAGCTCAAACCAAACATCACATCAAGAGTAACTTGCTTCATCAGGACCTGAATATCATCGGCCTTTGCACATGGAAGCAAAAAGCACCGTTCACAGCGGGGAGAAACCGCACATGTGCTCTGTGTGTGGACGAGGCTTCAGCTGCTACTCTGGCCTATCGAAACACAAGCGCAGTCACACCGGGGAGAGGCCATTCACCTGCTCTGAGTGTGGGAAGGGCTTCACTAATTCATCCCACCTACTGAGACACCAGCGTGTTCACACTGGGGAGAGGCCGTTCACCTGCCCCGTGTGTGAGAAGAGGTTCACTCAGTCATCCAACCTGCGGACACACCAGCGAGTTCACACTGGGGAGAGGCCGTTCACCTGCTCCGTGTGTGGGAAGGGATTCACTCAGTCATCCACTCTGCTGACACACCAGCGAGTTCACACTGGGGAGAGGCCGTTCACCTGCTCCGTGTGTGGGAAGGGATTCACTCAGCCATCCGACCTCCTGACACACCAGCGAGTTCACACTGGGGAGAGGCCGTTCACCTGCTCTGACTGTGGGAAGGGATTCACTCGTTCATCCAACCTGCTGACACGAGTTCACAAGTGACTGCAGGGGTTGGATTCTGCTGTTATTGCTGCTGTTAATCACATCCAGGACTGAACCATGTTCATTCTGACAGTTTGACTTTGTTTCTGCTGATGTTAATAACTCCTATAACTGGGCTGGAGTTTAATATTCTGGATAGATGTCGGGTAAATCAGCTTTGTTTCAAACACACTGCTGTAGATTTTTGTCTTTCCCACCTGAGTGTTTAGCATCACCTGGCTGGAGCTCAGAAAGGACAATCTGGGGGGAGGATCGTACGGCGGGAACAGAACTTCAGCCTGGACACAGTCCTTCAGGGCCACACTGAGAGGGGCAAACGGCACTTTGTTCTTTCTCGTCTCTCTTCACTGACAGCAAAGTCCCGTGCGGGTTAATCTCGAGGCGTGTGAGAAATGTGTCCCAGCCGCTCTCTTCCATGGTTCAGAGCTCCTAGGCACGGAACAGAAGGCTCCTTTACAACTGTGTTTAGAGTCAGGAAGAACAATGGTGAATGCTGGAAACGTGCTGTCAAATCAGAGATTGGTGTCAAACTGCGATCTGTTCCTGACTGAAAGTGAAACGGCAGGTTTAAGTTTCCAGTCTAAATATGACTTTGGTAATTATTCTATGAAGGTTTAATGTGTTTGTGTGACATTCCTGAATCTACCATTTTAAGGCAGGTTAAAATAAATTGGTTAAAGTCTGCATTAAAAAGCAGAGGGAGGAGTTCACAGGAGCTTGTTAACTGCTGGTACAATTATACAATAGACATTTGATCTCCAGATAAAGAAGGACCTGCAGCGTGTTTCCAGGAATTCCCTGTTTTATTGATGTGTGTGTTAGACACCAGGATAACTAAAAATACACGACCCGGAACATCCACGGGGGTGCGATCCCGACAGTTACTCTGGGATCACTCCCACTGCGGAACTCCACCACTGACCCTGCTGAAGGTTGTAGGCTCAGGGAGTGGGGCCTCCAGGAGTGGACTGTAAGAAAGCTGGGTTTCGTTATCCTGACAAATATATGGTGAGGAACCAGAGGAATCCTTACTGAGGAACCGTCTGGGGTTTTACCGGCCAGCGTAGGTCTCGGGGTGAATGATTCCTGACTCCCCGAACTGTCTTACATTGAACCCAGTTCAGATCAAGGTGAGTTCAGTTTACAGGAGAATAGGGACAAATATCACCCACAATTGAGGGAGTCAAAAGCAGCCATTAGAGAAGCCAAGAGATCTTTTGGAAGATGATGCACAATTGTGGTAATAATAGTAAAAGCTTTTCCAGCTGTGTCAGGAGTCAGAAGACATAGTTACACAGAGTTACACAGAATTACAGAGTCTACAGCACAGGAACAGGCCATTCGGCCCAACTGGTCAATGCCGGTGTTTCTGCTCCACACGAGTCTCCTCCCACCACTCTTCATCGAACCCTATTAGCATATCCTTCTATTCCTTTCTCCCTCATGTGCTTATCTACCTTCCCCATGAATGCATCTGTGCTATTCGCCTCAACTACTCCTTGTGGTAGCACGTTCCACATTCTTACCTCTCTTTGGGTAAAGAAGTTTCTCCTGAATTCCCCATTGGATTTATTAGAGACTGTGTTATATTTATGACCTGTAGTTTTGGACTCCCCCACAAGTGGAAACATTTTCTCCAGGTCCACCCTCTATAACCTTTTCATAATCTTAAAGCCCTCGATCAGGTCACCCATCGGCCTTCACTTTATTCTGGAGAAAAGAGCCCCAGCCTGTTCAGCCTTTCCTGATAAATATATCCTCTCAGTTCTGGGATCATCCTTGCAAAGCCTTTTTCCACGTTCTCCAGTGTCTCTGTATCCTTTTTATAATATGGTGACCAGAACTGTGCACTGTACTCCGAGTGTGGTCGAACCAATGTTCGATACAAGTTTAACATAACTTCTCTGCTTTTCAATTCTATCCCTCTAGAAATGAGCCCCAGTCCATTGTTTGCTCCTGTTATGGCCTCTTAAACCTGTGTCGCTACTTTTAGTGATTTGTGTATCTGGACCCCGAGATCCCTTTGCTCCTCTACCCCATTTAGATTCTTATTTTCCCAGTAGTGTGTGGCCTCCTTATTCTTCCTACCAAAATGCACCACCTATCTTAAAATTAATTTGCTAATTACCCTCCCATTCTGCAAGTTTATTAATGTCTTCTTGCATGTTGTCACAGTCTTCCTCAATATTAACTCTTCCTCCCAATTTGGTGTCCTCGACAAATTTTGAAATTGTTCTTCTGATTCCTGAGTCCAAATCGTTTCTGTAAATGGTGAACAACAGTGATCCCAGCACCGATCCCCGTGGAACACCACTTCCCACCTTTTGCCACTCTTAACCCCTACTCTGTTTTCTGTTTTGTGACCAGCTTGCTATCCATATCAGTTTGTAAGATCGACAAGATGACCAAGGTCAGGCCGTGTGGAGTGAAGGGCCAGGCAGCAGAATGGATGGAAAGCTGGCTACAAAACAGAAATCAGAGGGTTGGAGTTAAGGGAAGTTTGTTGTGATCTTTCCATCCATTCTGCTGCCTGGCCCTTGACTCCACACGGCCTGACCGTGGTCATCTTGTAGACCGTACATACTGCAGACACAGTGCACCAGTGGTGGAGGGGGTGGATATTGAGTCCTGTGGCAGGGCGCTGATGAAGTGGATTTCTCTGTCCGTGAGTTTTGAGGCATCGCTAGTGGTGTTTTTCACCTCTTTCCACCATTTAAAAAAAACCTTGCTGCCAGTTTATTAAAGCCATTAACAGCCGCTCGGGTGGGACACACCAATAAATGAGGCCTTGTAAGTTTCTGTCAGAATGACAGGCCTGAACCCAAGTTAGAAAACATTTAGTAATTAAACCAGACTGGGCGGGGCCTGAGGTGTGAGTTAGTAACGGAAAATTGGTGGCCAGCGTACTTCACACCAGGGCTGAGGACCCGGGGACTCGGGTTTCTGTATCATTTATTGATTAATTTAGTTTATTGCCCAATCTCAATCAGACTGGTGGGTCATCTTGCCGTCTGGCGGAGGCGAGGTTCCCCAATGGAGGGCTCTCTATGCGGGGGTCCTTCCCTGCACCATTGGGGATCTGGGGTGGAGACTGTTGCAGGGAGCTGTCGAGTGCCACAGTTTAAGCTCCTTTCCGGACTCCAAGGCCAGATGTGTTTTTTGCGGCCTAGAGGAGTCCACGGGCCGTGTATATATTCAGTGTGAGAGGTTGCAGCCCCTGTATAGTTACCTGAAGGGGCTGCTCCTCAACTCTTGGTTACACTTTAGCCCCACGCTCCCAATCTTTGGCCGCCCGGTGCGGAGGGGGGTGGGTAAGTCGGAGGATCTTCTCCTGGACCTGCTCTTGGGCCTGGCGAAAACAGAGTCTGTTTATGTCGTGTTGTAATGACCTTTTTCTGTTGCCTGGTGTCAGAAATAGAAATCAAAGGGAGATGATGCCTCACTCTGTTAATCAACTCTTTGACACATTTCCATGCATTTCCTTTCTTAATTTACAAAGATCACAACTCCATTAGTGAACAATGGATTGCCAGTCTGCCACTTTTTAGTGAGGCTTGAAAGGATTCGCTGTGAAGCTACACCTGCCCATCTGTCTGTGTGTCAGTGTGTTTGGATTGTGTTAGACAACAGTCCTAATATCTCGCCTACATCCATTACAATTTTTGAAATGTTAGATTGTACTTGGAAGAAGTTGAGTTTGAATCTGACAATTCTGAAATTGGGAGCTGTTAATGATTTCTGTTTTCACATAACTATATAGTGATGTGATCAGTCAAAGCAAATTAAAAGATGCTGCTATTTACTGAACACAACTGAATAATTCTACAAGGATGCTATCGCAGTCTTCCTCAGTATTAACTACACCCCCCAATTTAGTGTCATCAGCAAATTTTGAAATGGTACCTCTGATTCCCAAGTCCAAATCATTCATGGAAATGATGAACAACAGTGGTCCCAGCACCGATCCCCGTGGAACACCACTTCCCACCTTCTGCCCATCTGAGTAAATACCTTTAACTCATCCCGTTACTATAACTGGACTTGTCTCCATTCCCGTGCCGAGGGGATTGCTGTACCAGACGGGAGGGGCAACATTTGGGGACTCTCGATTCTCCACCAATTCCCATTCCCCTTCTTTCTGGTGGATAATGGAGGTGCCACTGTGTGTAATGTGCAAGTCAGTAAGAATTGTCAGCGAGGATTAATCAGCACTTTCTAATTGGAGATGTTAATCAGTGGAACATTTCAGACACTGAATTGTAGATTTTGTACCAAAGATCAATTTAGGATTGAAGTAAAAGTTCATAATTTTATTGTAAAATAATTTCTGATGAAAGATCACAGACAGCAGTTCTTAAAGGGACACTGCAGCCCCGAGAATACAATCAGCTATATATCCAGAACATTAAACTCCAGCCCAGTTATAGGGGTTATTAACATCAGCAGAATCATAGAAATTTACAGCACAGAAGGAGGCCATTTCAGCCCATCGTGTCTGTGCCGGCCGACAAAGAGCTCTCCAGCCTAATCCCACTTTCCAGCTCTTGGTCCGTAGCCCTGTAGGTTACGGCACTTCCAGTGCACATCCAAGCACTTTTTAAATGTGGTGAGGGTCTCTGCCTCTACCACCCTTACAGGCAGTGAGTTCCAGAGCCCAACTACACTCTGGGTGAAGAAATTTCACCTCAAATCCCCTCTAAACCTCCTACCAATGACTTTAAATCTATGCCCCCTTGTTGTTGACCCCTCTGCTAAGGGAAATAGGTCCTTTCTGTCCACTCTCTCGAGGGGCCAAATGACCTACTCCTGCTCCTACGTCTTATGTTCTTATCTAGGCCCCTCATATTTTTATACACCTCAATAAGGTATCCCCTCAGCCGCCACTGTTCCAAAGAAAACAACCCCAGCCTATCCAATCTTTCCTCGCAGCTAAAATTCTCCAGTCCAGGCAACATCCTCGTAAATCTCCTCTGTACCCCCTCTGGTGCAATCACATCTTTCCTGTAATGTGGTGACCAGAACTGTACACAGTACTCTAGAGCTGTGGCAAAACTAGTGTTTTATATAGTTCAAGCATAACCTCCCTGCTCTTGTATTCTATGCCTCGGCTAATAAAGGCACGAATCAGAAACAAACCCCAACTGTCAGAATGAACATGGTTCAGTCCTGGATGTGATTAACAGCAGCAATAACAGCAGAATTCAAACCCTGCAGTCACTTGTGAACTCGCTGGTGTCTCAGCAGGTTCGATGATCGATTAAATCCCTTCTCACACACGGAGCAGGTGAATGGCCTCTCCCCAGTGTGAATTCGCTGGTGTGTCAGAAGCTCAGATGAACGAGTGAATCCCTTTCCACACACGGAGCAGGTGAACGGCCTCTCCCCAGTGTGAACTCGCTGGTGTGTGAGCAGATCCTTTCTGCTTTTAAATCTCTTCTCACAATCAGAACATTTAAAAGGTCTGTCATCAGTGTGAACAAGTTGGTGATCAGTGAGGTGGGATGACTGAGTGAATCCCTTCCCACATATGGAGCAGGTGAATGGTCTCTCCCCAGTGTGAATTCGCTTGTGTGTCAGAAGGTAGGATGCCTGAGTGAATCCCTTACCACACACTGAGCAGGTGAACGGCCTCTCCCCAGTGTGAACTCCCTGGTGTCTCAGCAGGTGGGATGAACGGGTGAATCCTTTCCCACACACAGAGGAGGTGAACGGTCTCTCCCCAGTGTGAGTGTGTTGGTGTGTCAGTAAATCCTTTTTACTTTTAAAGCTCTTCTCACAGTTAGAACATTTAAAAGGTCTCTCTCCAGTGTGAACTTGCTGGTGTGTCAGAAGGTGAGATGAACAAGTGAATCCCTTCCCACACAAGGAGCAGGTGAACAGCCTCTCCCCAGTGTGGGTGCGTCGGTGTGTCAGTAAACCCGTTTTACTTTTAAAACTCTTCTCACAGTCAGAACAATTAAAAGGTCTGTTATCAGAGTGAACAAGTTGATGTGTCAGAAGGTGGGATGACTGAGTGAATCCCTTCCCACACACGGAGCAGGTGAACGGTCTCTCCCCAGTGTGAACTCGCTGGTGTATCAGCAGATCCTTTGTGCTTTTAAAGCTCTTCTCACAGTCAGAACATTTAAAAGGTCTCTCCACAGTGTGAACTCGCTGGTGTGTCAGGAGGTTTGATGAAGCATTAAATCCCTTCCCACAATCAATGCAGGTGAACGACCTCTCTCCAGTATGAACTCGCAGGTGTGTATAGAGGCTGGATGACTGAGTGAATCCCTTCCCACACACGGAGCAGGTGAACGGCCTCTCCCCGGTGTGACTGCGTCGATGAGTTTCCAGCTCAGACGGGTAATTAAATCCCTTCCCACAGTCCCCACATTTCCACGGTTTCTCCATGGTGCGGGTGTCCTTGTGTTTCTCCAGGTTGGACGATCAGTTGAAGCCTCGTCCACACACAGAATACGTGTACGGTTTCTCCCCGCTGTGAATGGTGCGATGTTTTTTAGGCTGTGTAACTGGTTAAAGCTCTTTCCACAGTCAGTGCACTGGAACACTCTCACTCGGGTGTGTGTGTCTCGGTGCTTTTCCAGTCACACTGATGTTTGAAATCTTTCCCCACAGACAGAACAGACAAACATTTCTCCTTCCACATTCAAAGGCCGATGATACTCAGGTCCTGATGAATGGAGTGTTTCTATCAGATGTTGAGGTGATATTTGGTTTGAGTTTCCTGTCAGCAAATCCTGCCCTTCTAATACCCTGTAAAAGGAGTTTACAAAAGTCATCATTGGAAGTACAGGATAGAAATTCAGAACAGACAATTCTAGTTTCTATGGAACATTCTTTCCTCTCTTGTTCCCCAAAGCTGTAAATCCCCGTCCCACACACTCTCCCTCCTCCCTGTGCTGAAATCCAAACCCATCGCACCATCTCCAACATTTCTTTCCTCCACTCCCAGTTTTCTCCTCCCTCTACTCTGGTTGGGTTCAGTTCCACACCCGCTGTGTGCAGAGTGAGAATAAAATCAATGAGTCAATGATTGTCTCTCCTGGTCACTGGGACCCTGAAGCCCCGCCCACTCCCTGTTCCTGTACCAAGATGGCCGCGCATGCGCCCTGCTGCAGGTGGAACCGGTCTGTCTTTCCTCCACCAAGATGGCGGCGCGTAACCCGGGCCTATCATCGAGAAAAAGCCTCACCGCTGCTGTCCGGTGGAACACAGACGGGACCGCTGGATCTCATTCGGGCCTGAGGCCGTTCTCTAACTTTATAAACCCTGCGGCGCGGCCTACCCGCAGTTTATTAATCTCCCGACCCCGCTCCCGCCGACCTGCAGCTCCGCCCGGCGACCGCGCAGAGCCTGTCCCGCGCCTGCGCGCTGGGCTCCTGACATCCTCCCCAGAAAACCTGAAAGAGGAATCTGAATTGGTCCCGTCACTCATTCTTAAAGGGACAGCACCCTGTGTCTGGGCAGCTGCCGTTAAAGGGACAGACACAGCTTCACCCTTCTCTATTATAAATAAAAACAGGAAATACTCAGCAGGTCAGGCAGCATCTGTGGAGCGAGAATCAGAGTTAATAGATAGATCTTCCCTAACCAACTTCTTAGACTTTTTTGAAAGTGATGACGTCCCTAATTAAATGGGACGTATCCCAAATTAAATGGTGTAGTATACCTGGACATCCAAAAGGCCTTTGATAAAGTATTGCATGAGAGACTTCTTTACAAACTAAGGTCAGTAGGTTTCAAGGTGAAACATGCATATTGATTAATTACTGTCGAGGTGAAGCTAGGTTGCAAAGGGAGGATACTGAGTGGGTTGCCCCAGGGGTCCATGCTGGGAATCCCTCCTGGTCTTGGACTACAAAGGTGACCTGGAATCAGAATCAGAATGTAAAACAGTTACATTTGGAGATGACACCAAGCTAGGAAAGAATGTGAATTCAGAGGAGGCAACTAGGATCTTACAAAGGGAGCTTTCAAAGAATGACCATTGGCAAATGAAACTCAATATAGAAAAAGGCAAGATACTGTTTATTAGGGAAAAATAGAAATGGGTGGGATAGAACTTGTCAAGTGGGAAGTTGAGACAAACCTTAGGGTGTTAGATGAGTCACCACTCATCATTCCTAAAAGGTGTGGCTCATCAATAAACAAAGGAAATAGCATGCTGGATCATATTGTCCAATCAGTTCAGTTCAAATACCTAGAGCTAATGCCGAAGCTGCCCTGGTCACATTGCACTTGGTATGCTGCATATAGGCCCTGGTCACCGTGATATTATGGGAGCCATCCAGGTCTTACTGGCAATCCAGAAGAAAGCAACAAGCCCCGATCCATGGTGTTAGAGGGAAGAGTTATGATGTACAACTTGATCAGCAAGTCCTCTTCTTCAACCTCAAGAAGACATGTCTTAGAAGCAACATTAATAGAGGTATATAAATACTTACCTGGATAGAGAAAGTAAATCTGGAACAATACTTTCAGATACATCTGGGCAGCAGGACATGAGGGCACAGGGTTCATGGGTGTGGAGAGCAAATTTAGGATAGACGGCAGGAAATCTTTCTTTACTCAGAGGGTGATCAACAGCTGAAATGGGTTGCCAGCAGGGTGGTTTATGCCAGGACACTGGAGTAATGAAGAAACAGATGCTGTAATGGAAAGATGGTAAGGTTGGTATTCTAGAAGGAGATTAAATGGGCTGAAGGGCCATCTTCATCCAAACCTATCCTGTGAAAAGGTATTGGGGAAATTGATGGGACTGAAGGCTGAAAAATCCCCGGGGCCTGATGGTCTGCATCCCAGAGTACTTAAGGAGGTGGCCTTGGAAATAGTGGATGCATTGACGATCATTTTCCAACATTCCTTAGACTCTGGATCAGTTCCGATGGAGTGGAGGGTGGCCAATGTAACCCCTCTTTTTAAAAAAGGAGGGAGGGAGAAAGCAGGGAATTATAGACCGGTCAGCCTGACATCGGTCGTGGGTAAAATGATGGAAGCAATTATTAAAGATGTCATAACAGACCATTTGGAAAGTGGCGACATGATAGGTCCAAGTCAGCATGGATTTGTGAAAGGGAAATCATGCTTGACAAATCTTCTGGAATTTTTTGAGGATGTTTCCAATAGGGTGGACAGGGGGGAACCAGTAGATGTGGTGTATTTGGACTTTCAGAAGGCCTTCGACAAGGTCCCACACAAGAGATTGGTGAGCAAAGTTAAAGCACATGGGATTGGGGGTAATGTGTTGACGTGGATTGAGAACTGGTTGGCACACAGGAAACAAAGAGTAGGAGTAAATGGGTACTTTTCAGAATGGCAGGCAGTGACCAGCGGGGTACCGCAGGGTTCGGTGCTGGGACCCCAGCTGTTTACATTATATATTAATGATTTGGACGAAGGGATTAAATGTAATATCTCCAAATTTGCGGATGACACTAAATTGGGAGGCAGTGTGAACAATGAGGAGGATGCTAGGAGGCTACAGAGTGACTTGGACAGGTTGGGTGAATGGGCAAATGTATGGCAGATGAAGTACAATGTGGATAAATGTGAGGTTATCCACTTTGGTGGTAAAAATAGAGAGGCGGACTATTACCTGAATGGTGGCAGATTAGGGAAAGGGGATGTGCAACGAGACCTGGGCGTCATGGTACATCAGTCACTGAAGGTGGGAATGCAAGTGCAGCAGGCAGTCAAGAAAGCAAACGGAATGATGGCCTTCATAGCAAGGGGATTTGAGTACAGGAGTAGGGAGGTGATGCTACAGTTGTACAGGGCCTTGGTGAGGCCACACCTGGAGTATTGTGCGCAGTTTTGGTCTCCTAACTTAAGGAAGGACATTCTTGCTATTGAGGGAGTGCAGCGAAGGTTCACTAGATTGATTCCTGGGATGGCCGGACTGACATATCAAGAAAGATTGGGTCAACTGAACTTGTATCCTCTGGAGTTCAGAAGAATGAGGGGGGATCTTATAGAGACATTTAAAATCCTGACTGGTTTAGACAAATTAGATGCGGGCAGAATGTTCCCAATGGTAGGGAAAACTAGAACCAGGGGTCACAGTCTAAGGATTAAGGGGAAGCCATTTAGGACTGAGCTGAGGAGGAACTTCTTCACCCAGAGAGTGGTGAATCTATGGAATTCTCTTCCACAGAAGGTTGTTGAGGCCAGTTCGCTAAATATATTCAAAAGGGAGTTAGATATAACACTCACAACTAAGGGGATCAAGGGGTATGGCGAGAAAGCAGGAATGGGGTACTGAGGTAGCATGTTCAGCCATGAACGCATTGAATGGCGGTGCAGGCTCGAAGGACCGAATGGTCTACTCCTGTACCTATTTTCTATGTTTCTATGTTTCTATGTGATCTTCCAACAAAATCTAGAATATTCCACCAGGAATTGTAAAAGATAAACTACTGTTTGCTTTAGATGCCAATAAGTCAGGCATCTTCTTAAAGCTACTAATAGCCAATATGTACCATCTGTCTAAATATAAGAACATTATAGCATACGATTTTATGGGTTTCACAGAAAAAAATGGATGAATTACAGAATTCAGCCTCGAAAACTCTGGTAACATTCCCAGAATCCCATGTAGTAAAAACAGAATTTGCCTTGTTCGGTCACCCAGTAGTCAGTGGTCCTGTGGGTGTTCACTCCTCCTTCTAGCAACATTACATTTGGTTATTAGTCTCCCACAGGGACACTATATCTGTAGCCAAAATTCCCATGTTGTCACATCATTGCCAGTCACTCTCACAGCTTGCTGTTTGAAATCCTCATAACCTCGGGTTTAGTTTCCAGCCACTTTACAAGGCTGTTTATGTTGTGTCAGCGAACATGAAGGGCTGTATTTAGTTTATTTAATATTTGATGTTAACATGATCATTGAACTGCTTTATGCACCTGTTCCCATTAAATAAGCAAGTGTGACTTTATGCACAAAATATGGTGCAGCATCACTGATTAAATTATCTGCATTGCTTTGTGGAGGAAGGTTCCCTTCCTGTCATTGTATGTCCCAAAAGAGCAGCGAGGTTATACTAAAACTGTATAAAACACTAGTTAGGACACAGCTAGAATACAGCATGCAGTTCTGGTCACATTGCAGGAAAGATGAAATTGCAGGAGAGAGGGTACAGAGGAGATTTACGAGGATGTTGCCAGGACTGGAGAATTTTAGCTATGAAGAAAGACTGGATAGGCTGGGGTTGTTTTCTTTGGAAGAGAGGAGGCTGAGGGGAGATTTAATTGCGGTGTATAAAATTAGAGTGTGATGGGGGTCTGGAATTCACTGCCTGAAAGGGTTGTCGAGGCAGAAACCCTCATCACATTTAAAAAGTACTCCGATATGCACTTGCAGTGCTGTAACCTACAAGGCTGCGGACCAAGAGCTGGACAGTGGGATTAGGCTGGGTAGCTCTTTTTCAGCCGGCACAGACACAATGGGCTGAATGGCCTCCTTCTGTACCGTAAATTTTTATGATTCTATTAACGTTTCATGTGAATGAACATTCATCAGAACTGGAAAAAGTTAGAGATGTAACAGGTTTTATGAAATTACAGAGGCAGGGAAAGGGGAGGAAAGAACAAAATGGAAGGTTTGAGATAGGATGGAAGACAGGAGAGATTAAATGACAAAAGGGATGTTGGTGCAAGCCAAAAGGAGATGGTAAAGGGACAAGTGAAGAAACAAAAGATGGGTCTAGAGGAGGTGTAAATGGGAATATCAGAATCATCAGCAGCAACTGCCATCCGAAAAAATGGGGGCAGAGGTTATGACCTGAAATTGTTGAACTCAGTGTTGAGTCCAGAAGGCTGTAGAGTTCCGAATAGAAAGATGAGGTGCTGTTCCTCGAGCTTACGCTGAGCTTCATTAGAACAGTGTAAGAGGCCGAGGACAGAGAGTTCACTGCTATAGTGGGGTGGAGAATTAACCCTTCTCTATATTGTGTGTTGTTTTTGTGGTAAAGGTAGAGTGCCTCTGCTTGCCTGTGGGATTGAGGTCGTTTTTTAAAGAGCGTGTGTGGGAAGCGATTCACTCAGTCATGCACCAATGTTTTCACATTGATAGACCAGCTGGTTCACACTGGTGATAGACCTTTTAAATGTCCAGACTGTGAGAAGAGCTTCAAAAGCAAAAACAATCTGCAGACACACCAACGCACTCAGACAGGGGAGACCCGTTCACCTGCTCCATGTGTGGGAAATAAATTACTCGTTCATCCAACCTGCTGACACACCCGCAAGTTCACATGTGACAGCAGGGGTTGGAAGCTGCTGTTATTGCTGCTCTTAATCAAATCTCGGACTGAACCGTGTTCATTCTGGCAGTTGAGGTATGTTTCTGCTGATATTAATAACCCCTATAACTGGGCTAGAGTTTAATATTCTGGGTATATATCAAATTAATCAAAGGGTGAAGGGTCAGGTAAAAATTCTGCTGATTGTGTTTACCTCCAATGGAGTTTATTTTTACTTTTGCCAAATCCTTCATGTTTTAAAGGACTTTCTTCAAATACTGAAAACGATCACAATGCAGCTACTATCAGACTCACCGATAAATGGAAAGTTTCTCCTTCTCCACGGTTTCGAACCCTGACATAATTTTAAAGAACTCTAACAGGTCTCCTCTTATTCTTCTCGTTACCAGAGAAAAGAGCCCCAGCTTGCTCAATCTTGCTTGCTAGTTGCATCCTCTCTGGTGACACCTTTGTAAATCTATTCTGCACTTTCTTCAGTGCTTCAATATCCTTTGTTATATGGAGACCAGAACTGCCCACAGTACTTCAAGTGTGGTCTAACCAAGGTTCTATATAAATGTAACATTACCTCCCTGCATTTGTATTATATTCCTCTAGAAATGAACACCAGCACTTTCTTTCCACGCTTTATGGCCTTATCAACTTGCGTTACTACTTTTAGCAATTTATGTGTGTGTATTTCCAGATCTCTTTGCTCCTTTACTCCATTTAGTTTCTTACCTTCTAAGGAATAGGTGGCCTCCTTAATCCTCCCACCAAAATGAACCACCTCACATTTCACTGTATTGAATTTCATTTCCCATTTATCTGCACAGTCTGCAAGCCTGTTTATGTATTCCTGTATTTTGGCGCAGTCAAAATTATTAGCTATATATCACCCAATTTGGCGTCATCTTCAAATTGCGACAATATACCTCTAATTTCTGAGTCCAGTTTATGGTAAACAAATATTACCATTGGAGTTTTCACTGTCGAGGTGTTTACCCAGAATCCCCCGTGCCCTATGCTCTGAGCATGCGCAGTGCCAGTGGAGGCTTTGGGCTGATGAGGAAGACAAACTTCCAGGAATCGGTAGGAGATTGTGGGCTCGGGGAGGATTTGGACCAGCGGCTGGGCTGCAAAGCTTCATAAACACCCGGTGTAGGCCTCAGGCCCCGAATAAGAGCCCACAGGCCCCGCGGTGACAGGCCCGGCCGCGCGGGTCAGCGGCCGCCATCTTGGACAGGGCGGGATCACGGCGCATCTTGGCCAGGAACAGGGAGTGGGCGGGGCTTCAGGGTCCCAGTGACCAGGAGAGACAATCATTGACTCATTGATTTTATTCTCACTCTGCACACAGCGGGTGTGGAACTGAACCCAACCAGAGTAGAGGGAGGAGAAAACTGGGAGTGGAGGAAAGAAATGTTGGAGATGGTGCGATGGGTTTGGATTTCAGCACAGGGAGGAGGGAGAGTGTGTGGGACGGGGATTTACAGCTTTGGGGTTAAAATGTGTTATTTTGGTCATATTTCTAGATTTGCCATTTTCTGCCCACTGACCAATCACAGTGCACTGACCAATCACAGTGCACTGACCAATCACAGTGCACTGACCAATCACAGTGCACTGACCAATCACAGTGCACTGACCAATCACAGTGCACTGACCAATCACAGTGCACTGACCAATCACAGTGCACTGACCAATCACAGTGCACTGACCAATCACAGTGCACTGACCAATCACAGTGCACTGACCAATCACAGTGCACTGACCAACACCTCAGCTTGTCAGAATAGGGCAGGTGGAACCGAGCCAGAGGCAGCTCTGGGACTTCATCTTCTAAACATTGGGTTGGGAAACAAGAATTCCATTGTTTTTTGGGCCCTGGGCGGGCACTGCCCTCCCTCCCACAATTTTAATATTTTGATGCATCTGTCTATTTATATACTGGAAATGTTTTAATTGCTTTCACAGCAAAATACATTTAATATTAAACCTTCACAGAAGGCAACCGTGGTAACAATTGAATAAAACTCAGAGAGTTGTTGGGATCGGGAACGCCCTACCTGAAAAGGTCATGAGCTGATTCCATCAATGATTTTAAAAGGGAGTTGGGCGGGTACTCGAGGATGAGGAATTTACAGGGTTACGGACAACAAGCAGGGATGTGGGACTAAGCACGACTGCTCATTCTAAGAGCCAGCACAGGCACAATGGGCCGAATGGCCTCCTTGGTGCTGTACTTTTCCATGAATCTATGAAAACTAACAGAACCAAACAAAGAAATGATCTTCCTTCGTTATCGATCATTTCACTAAATTTAACAGAGTACTCTATACACCAACAACAACTTGCCTTTATATAGCACCTTTAAAATATCACAGTAGTACAGTCAGACAATAATCGACACACATACTTTGTTTGTGGTCCAGTGCACTGACACAAAGTTCCTTCACAACTGTAACAATTTTATTACGGTAGCTGTGAAGGCTGCGCTCACTCTGCTCGTACACCTGGTCTCCAAAGGAGACAAAACAGGACTAATGCTGCCGAGCTCAGCTCTTTTTGATCAGAAAATATCAACTGTTTTGCCTCGTCAGGAAATGCACAAAAGAGGCAGCAGTGCTCATTGGCTGCCCAGGAAAGTCCTATTTAGATTAAACTCCTTCACCCAGAGAGTGCTGAGAATGTGGAACTTGCTGTCACAGGGAGTAGTTGAGGCGAAGAGCATGGATGCATTTAAGGGCAAGCTGGATAAACACATGGGAGAAAGGAATAGAAGGAGATGCTGATAGGGTGAGATGAAGAGAGACGGGAGGAGGCTCGTGTGGAGCATAAACACCGCATGGACCAGTTGGGCTGAATGGCCTGTTTCTGTGCTGTACAATCTATGTAATTCTATGTAATAAGAGAGGAAAGAATGTTCCATAGAAACTAGAATTATCTGTTCTGCATTTTTATCCTGAACTTACAGTGATGTCTTTTGTAAACTGCTTTTACAGGGAATATCATCGGCCTTTGAATGTGGAAGGAGAAATGTTTGTCTGTTCTGTCTGTGGGAAAAGATTTCAAACATCAGTGTGACTGGAAAAGCACCGAGACAGACACACCCGAGTGAGAGTGTTCCAGTGCACTGACTGTGGAAAGAGCTTTAACCAGTTACACAGCCTGAAAAAACATCGCACCATTCACAGCGAGGAGAAACCGTACACGTGTTCTGGGTGTGGACAAGGCTTCAACTGATCATCCAACCTGGAGAGACACAAGGACACCCACACCACGGAGAAACCCTGGAAATGTGGGGACTGTGGGAAGGGATTCAGCTCCCCATCCCGGCTGGAAACTCATCGACGTAGTCACACCGGGGAGAGGCCGTTCACCTGCTCCAAGTGTGGGAAGGGATTTAGTCAGTCATCCCACCTTCTGACACAACAGCGAAATCACACTGGGGAGAGACCGTTCACCTGCCCTGTGTGTGGGAAGGGATTCACTCAGTCATCCGCCCTGCTGATACACCAGCACATTCACACTGCAGAGAGGCCGTTCACCTGCTCCGTGTGTGAGAAGGGATTCACTCAGTCATCCCACCTTCTGAGACACCAGCGCATTCACACTGGGGAGAGGCCGTTCACCTGCTCCGTGTGTGGGAAAGTATTCATTCGGTCATCCCACCTGCTGACACACCAGCGAGTTCACACTGGGGAGATGCCATTCACCTGCTCCGTGTGTGGGAAGGAATTCACTCAGTCATCCAATCTGCTGACACACCAGCACATTCACACTGGGGAGAGGCCGTTCACCTGCTCCGTGTGTGAGAAGGGATTCACTCAGTCATCCCACCTTCTGAGACACCAGCGCATTCACACTGGGGAGAGGCCGTTCACCTGCTCCGTGTGTGGGAAAGTATTCATTCGGTCATCCCACCTGCTGACACACCAGCGAGTTCACACTGGGGAGATGCCATTCACCTGCTCCGTGTGTGGGAAGGAATTCACTCAGTCATCCAATCTGCTGACACACCAGCGAGTTCACACTGGGGAGAGGCCGTTCACCTGCTCCGTGTGTGGGAAGGGATTCAATCAGTCATCCAACCTGCTGAGACACCAATGAGTTCACAAATGACTGCAGGGGTTGGATTCTGTTGTTGCTGCTGTTAATCACATCCAGGACTGAACCATGTTCATTGTGACAGTTGGGGTTTGTTTCTGCTGATGTTAATAACCCATATAACTGGGCTGGAGTTTAATATTCTGGATATATAGCTGATTGATGTGTCGGGGCTGCAGTGTTTGTTTAAGAACCGCTGTCTGATCTATCCCCTTAATTTCTGATGAGAGTCCCTGAATTATTTTACAATAAAATTATGAACTTTTACTTCAATCCTAAATTGATCTTTGGTACAAAATCTACAATTCAGTGTCTGAAAGGTTTCACTGATTAACATCTCCAATTAGAAAGTGCTGATTAATCCTCGCTGACAATTCTTACTGACTTGCACATTACACACAGTGGCACCTCCATTATCCACCAGAAAGAAGGGGAATGGGAATTGGTGGAGAATCGAGAGTCCCCAAATGTTGCCCCTCCCGTCTGGTCCAGCAATCCCCTCGGCACGGGAATGGAGACAAGTCCAGTTATAGTAACGGGATGAGTTAAAGGTATTTACTCAGACGGGCGGAAGGTGGGAAGTGGTGTTCCACGGGGATCGGTGCTGGGACCACTGTTGTTCACCATTTACATGAATGATTTGGACTCGGGAATCAGAGGTACAATTTCAAAATTTGCTGATGACACTAAATTGGGGGGTGTAGTTAATACTGAGGAAGACTGCGATAGCATCCTTGTAGAATTATTCAGTTGTGTTCAGTAAATAGCAGCATCTTTTAATTTGCTTTGACTGATCACATCACTATATAGTTATGTGAAAAACAGAAATCATTAACTGCTCCCAATTTCAGAATTGTCAGATTCAAACTCAACTTCTTCCAAGTACAATCTAACATTTCAAAAATTGTAATGGATGTAGGCGAGATATTAGGGCTGTTGTCTAACACAATCCAAACACAGTGACACACAGACAGATGGGCAGGTGTAGCTTCACAGCGAATCCTTTCAAGCCTCACTAAAAAGTGGCAGACTGGCAATCCATTGTTCACTAATGGAGTTGTGATCTTTGTAAATTAAGAAAGGAAATGCATGGAAATGTGTCAAAGAGTTGATTAACAGAGTGGGGCATCATCTCCCTTTGATTTCTATTTCTGACACCAGGCAACAGAAAAAGGTCATTACAACACGACATAAACAGACTCTTCAGGTGTGAGACATCAGACTTCAGAACAACACGTCTGCCAGCTCTGGCCACAAACCTCAGTACAGTCAACCTTTCAGCAGCTGCAGCCCTGATTAAATAACTAGTAGTTTTACATGTCTAGTAGAGCTTTTGTATTTCTATTCAAAATAGAACAAAATCTATTTGTGACACACACAAAGATCGCTACAAACTTCCCTTAACTCCAACCCTCTGATTTCTGTTTTGTTGCCATCTTTCCATCCATTCTGCTGCCTGGCCCTTCACTCCACACGGCCTGACCTTGGTCATCTTGTAGACCGTACAAACTGTTATGGATAACAAGCTGGTCACAAAACAGGAAACAGAGAGTAGGGGTTAGGAGTAGCTACTCAGACTGACAAAAGGTGGGAAGTGGTGATAGATAGATTATGAAAGTAAACTAGCAAAAAATATAAAAACAGATAGCAAGAGTTTCTACAGTTATATAAAAAGAAAAAGGGTGGCTAAAGTGAATGTTGGTCCCTTAGAGGACGAGACCGGAAAATTAGTAGTGGGGAACACGGAGATGGCAAATACGCTGAACAAATATTTTGTATCAGTCTTTACATTAGAGGATACTAAAAATATCCCAACACTGGACAAACGGGGGACTATAGTGGGGGGGCGGGGGGGGAGGAGCTAAACACGATTAAAATCACTAAGGAGATGGTACTCGGTAAGATAATGGGACTTAAGGCGGATAAATCCCCTGGACCTGATGGCTTACATCCTAGGGTCTTGAGAGAAGCAGCGGTAGGGATTGCGGATGCATTGGTGGTAATTTTCCAAAACTCCCTGGATTCGAGAAAGGTCCCTGCAGATTGGAAAACTGCTAATGTAACACCCTTATTTAAAAAGGGAGGTAGACAAAAGGCTGGAAACTATAAACCAGTTAGCCTAACATCTGTGGTTGGTAAAATGTTGGAGTCCATTATTAAGGAAGCAGTAACAGGACATTTGGATAAGCATAATTTAATCGGACAAAGTCAGCATGGTTTTATGAAGGGGAAATCATGCTTGACAAATTTGCTCGAATTCTTTGAGGACGTAACAAACAGGGTGGATAAAGGGGAACCAGTGGATGTGGTGTATTTGGACTTCCAAAAGGCATTTGATAAGGTGCCACACAAAAGATTACTGCACAAGATAAAAAATCACGGGATTGGGGGTAATATACTGGCATGGGTGGAAGATTGGCTATCTAACAGAAAACAGAGAGTTGGGATAAATGGTTCATTCTCGGGTTGGCAATCAGTAACTAGTGGTGTTCCGCAAGGGTCAGTGCTGGGACCCCAACTCTTTACAATCTATATTGACGATTTGGAGGAGGGGACCAAGTGCAACGTGTCCAAGTTTGCGGACGATACAAAGATGGGAGGAAAAGCAGTGAGTGAGGAGGACATAAAAAACCTGCAAAAGGACATAGACAGGCTAAGTGAGTGGGCGGAAATTTGGCAGATGGAATATAATGTTGGAAAGTGTGAGGTTATGCTCTTTGGCAGAAAAAATCAAAGAGCAAGTTATTATCTGAATGGAAAGAAACTGCAAAGTGCTACAGTACAAAGGGATCTGGGGGTCCTGGTGCATGAAACACAGAAGGTTAGTATGCAGGTACAGCAGGTGATCAGGAAGGCCAATGGAATCTTGGCTTTTATTGCAAGGGGGATGGAGTATAAAAGCAGGGAAGTCTTGCTTCAGTTATACAAGGTACTGGTGAGGCCACACCTGGAATACTGCGTACAGTTTTGGTTTCCATATTTAAGAAAAGATATACTTGCTCTCGAGGCAGTTCAGAGAAGGTTCACTCGGTTGATTCCGGAGATGAGGGGGTTGACTTATGAGGAAAGGTTGAGTAGGTTGGGCCTCTACTCATTGGAATTCAGAAGAGTGAGAGGCGATCTTATCGAAACATATAAGATTGTGAGGGGGCTTGATCGGGTGAAGGCGGGGAGGATGTTTCCACTGATGGGTGAGACTGGAACTAGGGGGCATAATCTTAGAATAAGGGGCTGCCGTTTCAAAACTGAGATGAGGAGAAACTTCTTCACTCAGTGGGTAGTAAATCTATGGAATTTGCTACCTCAGAGAGCTGTGGAAGCTGCGACATTAAATAAATTTAAAACAGAGATAGACAGTTTCCCAGCTGATAAGGGAATTAAGGGTTATGGGGAGCGGGCAGGGAAGTGGACGTGAGTCTAGGTTCGGATCAGCCATGATCCTATTGAATGGAGGAGCAGGCCCGAGGGGCCATATGGCCGACTCCTGCTCCTACTTCTGATGTTCTGATGTAGTGAGCACAGTAGTAGTAGACTTCAGGAGGACAGAGACAGACTGTGAAATGAGCAGACACAAGGCAGATGAAATTAAATGAGGATGAAATTAAATGAGGATCAGTGTGAAGTGATGCACTTTGGGAGGAACAACAGGGAGAGGCCGTATAATCTAAATGGGACTATTTTGAGGGGGTGCAAGAGCAGAGGGACCTGGGGGTCCATATTCACAAATCTTTGAAAGTGCCACGGCAAGTTGGTGAGGCGGTTCAGAAAGCGTATGGGATACTTGGCTTTGTAAATAGGGCCATTGAATACAAAAACAAGGAAGTTACACTGAACCTTTACAAATCACTAGTTAGGAACATAGGACAGGAGGAGGCCATTCAGCCCCTCGAGCCTGTTCCGCCATTCAATGAGATCATGGCTGATCTGTGACCTAACTCCATACACCCGCCTTTGGCCCATATCCCTTAATACCTTTGAGTAACAAAAACCTATCAATCTCAGATTTAAAATTAACAATTGATCTCACATCAATTGCCGTTTGCGGAAGAGAGTTCCAAACTTCTACCACACTTTGTGTGTAGAAGTGTTTCCTAATTTCACTCCAGAAAGGTCTGGCTCTAATTTTTAGACTATGCCCCGAGTCCTAGAATCCCCAACCAGCGGAAATAGTTTCTCTCTATCTACCCTATCTGTTCCCTTAATATCCTGAAAACTTCGATCAGATCACACCTTAACCTTCTAAATTCTAGGGAACACAACCCTAATTTGTGTAATCTCTCCCCGTAACTTAACCCTTGAAGTCCGGGTATCATTCTGGTAAACCTGCGCTGCACTCCCTCCAAGGCCAATATATCCTTCCTAAGGTGTGATGCCCAGAACTGCTCACAGTACTCCAGGTGTGGTCTAACCAGGGTTTTGTACAGCTGCAGGGTTTTGGCCTCAGCTGGAGTCTTGTGTACAGTTCTGGGCTCCACACTTTAGGAAGGATGTCAAGGCCTTGGAGAGGGTACAGAGGAGGTTGACCAGGATGGTACCAGGGATGAGGGACTTCAGTTGTGGAGAGATTGGAGAAGCTGGGATTGTTCCCCTTAGAGCAGAGAAGGTTAAGAGGAGACCTAATAGAGGGGTTCAAAATGATGAGGGGTTTTGATCGAGCAAGTAGGGAGAAACTGTTCACTCTGGCAAGTGGGTCGGTAACCAAAGGTCACAGATTTAAAATAGTTGCTAAAAGAACTAGAGGTGAATGAGGAGAATTGTTTTCACACAGAGGGTTGTTAAGATCTGGAACGCACCATCTGAAAGGATGCTGGAATCAGGTTCCACAGGAACTTTCAAACGGTGATTGGACGTGTACTTGAAGGACTAGTTTGCAGAGTTCTGGGGATAAAGCTGGGGTTTGGGACTAAATTGGACAGTTCTTTCAAAGAGCCAGCACAGACACGATGGGCCGAATCACCTCCTTCTGTGCTGTTAGATTCTATGATCAGTGTGAAGACGCTGGTGTCTCTTAAGGTTCTTCGAGCTTTTAAAGCTCTTCCCACAGTCAGAACATTTAAAGGGTCTCTCCCCAGTGTGAACTCGCTGGTGTTCAGTGAGGTTGGATGAATGAGCGAATCCCTTCCCACACACGGAACAGGTGAACGGCCTCTCCCCAGTGTGAACTGGCTGGTGTCGCAGCAGGGTGGATGACTGAGTGAATCCCTTCCCACACACAGAGCAGGTGAACGGTCTCTCCCCAGTGTGTAGGTGTTGGTGTCCCTTCAGATCCCGGGAGCTTTTAAAGCTTCTCCCACAGTCAGAACATTTAAAGGGGTTCTCTCCAGTGTGAACTCGCTGATGTGCCAGCAGGTTGGAGGACTGAGCGATTCCCTTCCCACACACAGAGCAGGTGAACGGCCTCTCGCCAGCGTGTAGGTGTTGGTGTCCCTTCAGATCCCCGGAGCTTTTAAAGCTCTTCCCACAGTCAGAACATTTAAAGGGTCTCTCATCAGTGTCAACAAACTGGTGTGCCAGCAGGTTGGAGGACCGAGCGAATCCCTTCCCACACACAGAGCAGGTGAACAGTCTCTCCCCAGTGTGTAGGTGTTGGTGTCTCTTCAGCTCCCCGGAGCTTTTAAAGCTTCTCCCACAGTCAGAACATTTAAAGGGTCTCTCATCAGTGTGAACTCGCTGGTGTGTCTGCAGGGTGGATGACTGATTGAATCCCTTCCCACATTCGGAGCAGATGAATATCCTCTCCCCAGTGTGGAGGCGCTGGTGTCTCAGCAGGTTGGATGAATGAGTGAATCCCTTCCCACACTCGAAGCAGGTGAACGGCCTCTCCGCAGTGTGAACAAGCTGGTGTCCCTTCAGATCCCCGGAACTTTTAAAGCTCTTCCCACAGTCAGAACATGTAAATGGCCTCTCATCAGTGTGAGCACGCTGGTGTTGCTTCAGATCCCCGGAGCTTTTAAAGCTCTTCCCACAGTCAGGACACGTAAACGGTCGCTCATCGGTGTGAACAAGCTGGTGTCGCTTCAGCTCCTGGGGGCTTTTAAAGCTCTTCCCACAGTCAGAACACGGAAACGGTCTCTCGTCAGTGTGAACTCGCTGGTGTGTTTGCAGGTGGGATGAACAAACAAATCCCTTTCCACACACGGAGCAGGTGAATGGACTGTCACTGGTGTGACTGCGCCGTTGAACTTCTATTGCAGACGGGGAACTGAATCCCTTCCCACCGTCCCCACCTTTACCCGGTTTCTCCCCGGTGTGACGGTGCACGTGTCTCAGCAGGTCAGGCGATCGGCTGAATCCGCGTCCACACACCGAACACGTGTGCGGTTTGTCATCGCTGCGATCGCTGCTTTCTCCTTCCATGTGCAAAGGCCGATGAATTGAGCGACTCTGTCAGATCTTGACGTGATGTTTGGTCTGAGCTTCCCGCCTGTAACTGCTCCACTTCTATAACCCTGTAAAATGAGTTCAGAAAAGGATCAGAGGCAAAATTTTGTTTAATTTTCCCCTTTCCGAACCTAGGGGCAGTGAAGCTGATTTTCAGGCTCCAGCTGCTGCACAGGTTGGTTGAAAGGATCAGCAGTAATGGCGGCTGCAATACCCAGAGGGGACCAACCTCCCTCCCCCTCCTCCCCCTC
>JASTWF010001975.1:0-47012 GCA_030390025.1 Squalus acanthias | reverse complement strand
GGTGTGTGTGTGGGGTGTTTGTGTGTGGGGTGTGTGTGTGTGTGTGGGTCGTGTGTGTGGGGTGTGTGTGTGTGGAGTCCGTGTGTATGGGGTGTGTGTGTGGGGTGTGTGTGTGGTGTGTGTGTGTGTGTGGGGTCCGTGTGTGTGGGGCCGTGTGTGTAGGATGCATATTTACAACAGCAATGTTAACTATTCACCCTTGTGCAACCCTTAGTGCCTCTTGTTACTGTGCCTTTGCCTACTCTAGTGCTCCTACGAAATGTTGGCCCAGTGTCTGCCGCAGGGCTGGTGGAAGGCTGCTGAGTGTCCATGTAGGAGACTTCAGATGGCCTTGCAGGACGCCCTCGACCAGCTCTGGGCCTGGAAGGCCCGGCTCTAGACTGCACCACCTCAGCATGGGCGGCAGCAGTCTGGGCTGGCTGACAGGCAGCAACACGTGCAATGGCGGAGTGATGGGAGCAGGAATGCTGTCATCCTGGGAGAGGACAGCAGGTACCTGCTCCACTGACCCACTGCCACTCCCCCGGTGGCAGCTCCTCAGCATCCCTAGCAATTTGTTGGAGCACAGATTGCTGGCCTGCTGCGACACCGTGAAAGCCCCGGTCAACGGTAGTCGACCCAGCCACGATGGCAGCAGTCGGAGCTTGCGTGGCATCAAGCTGAGACTGCATGAGAGCAGTCTGAGACTCGATGGCACCAACCATAGACTCCATTACAGCACTAAGACATTGCATCGCTTCCGCCTGTGCTGCAATGGAAGCTGCCAGTTCGCCCATCACGGGCGGCATCAGGTCTGGGTCACCACGGTCTCTCTGGGAGTCTACCATCCTTGGTAGACTGGAAATGATGGGCTCCATGGTGTGCGCAGAGCTCTGTGCCATGTTGGAGGCGGACTCCTCCACGCTCCTTACCATTGCCGACAGGCTCTCGGGCACCCTTGCCATTACACCTATGATCTCCGTGTGGATGCCCATCACCCTTCTTCTAAAGGCCCCCCCCATCGAGGTTCTCATCCGAGTCCTGTGCAGCAGAACTCGCGCGTGAACTCGCCCTCCGGGGAGCTGGCCCCCGAGCTACCCTTTCCCCTAGGCCTTGCTGCAGCCCACTTGTCCCCAGTGCCTCATTCTGTGCAGATCCCGCTACTATACTAGCCTCTAAAGAACGCGTAGTGCCAGTATCTGAGCTGGTGCCTGCGGGCGAGAGATGCAGTGACGCTGTGTGATCTTCCTCCTCCTCTTCTCCCCCCTCGCTCTCTACGGTGCCCTCAGGGACAGGCTGCTCAGCTTCTTGCTCATTATCTGAAAGCATAAAGGCACAAGAGTCGGGTTAAGGTGAGGGGAGGGGGGCAGGAAGGGAGAAATGCATGCATACAGCATGATTAGCTGGAAAGTGGGAAAGGCTTGTGGGGTTATGGGGAAGTGAGATGTGAGAAGGAGGAGTAGGGATGAACACACCATTGTTGCCCCCAAGCGGGTCAACATCGCCGGTGGCCACAGCGCCCACCGCCTGGCACCCAACGATCTCCAGCACTCGATTCTCCAGCGCCGAGAGTGGTTGGGTGTCGGCTTGTCCCCCGCCTGTGCGCTCCTGCTCCCTCCTGTTGTGAGCCACCTTGGCCTGCAGGAGAAAGGAAAGTGTGTGAGTGAGTGCGGAGCAATGTGTTTGGGTGATGTGCCTGCCATAGTTGAATAGCTGTCATTGTGTGCAAGGTGTGAGATGTGGGTGTGAGTGTTGGTAGGTAGAGATTGTTGGCGGGTGAGCGCTGGGGGTGTGGTGCTTTGGGCAGTGTGTGCAGACTGTGGTTCAGATGGTGGTATGTCACATTTGTAGAAGTATTGACTCACCCTGACCACCTGAGTGAGGCCGTTAAATTTCTTCCTGCACTGTGTGTGGGTCCTGGGGAACCACAGTGCTGCCCGAGACCTGATGGGCTACCTCCCTCCACACGGCGCGTAAGACTTGCGGTGAGGGCCTCCTGCCACTTGTCGGGTAGAACACCGCCCTCCGTCTCTCCACAGCGGACACCAACTCCTCCAATGCTTGGTCCGAAAATCTGCAGGCTCTCTCCCTGGGGCGTGGATCTGCCATCATGAAACCTGCTTGAGTCGTCCGGCTCCTTGAGCTTGGCCTGCTCCTGCTTGCTGATACAGCCAGCAATGCTGAAAATGAGGTTCTGCAGCATCAATGAACCTCCCCTTTAAGAACTGGAACGAGCCTGTGGCAATGAGGACTTGCGATTAGACTGCACCTGATATTGGTCAGTGCTTTCAGTCTAACGCCACTGAGCTGGTCCATTAGCGCTTGATTTAGCGCTCCCATCCTTTCTTTCAGCGATGACACTGAATTTTGCGTGCAGCGAGATTCATTAGCGCCTGGCACTAAATCTCAAACTATTCTGAAGTTAGTGCCCATTCCTGGGCTATAATGAATTTCTCCCCCAAAGTCTTTTATTTTACCAGCCAGGGACACTGTAATTACAATTGCAGAACACTAGATAACAGAGGATCTTCACAAAGCTAATTACACTTCCACTTTCTGTAGGCTTCCTGATGAGATTGGATCAAATTACACATTGCAGACAGACTGTTGGGTGTGTCTTGTTGTCCAAGGGGACCAATCAGAGATCTGGGCCATGCAACTGGTGTTGCAAATAACTGCAGCCTTGAGTGAATATAAGAACATAAGAATTAGGAGCAGGAGTCGGCCATAGGGCCCCTCGAGCCTGCGCCGACATTCAATAAGATCATGGCTGATCTTCGACCTCAACTCCACCTGGGGTAGAGGAACAAAGGGATCTCGGAGTACAAATACACAAATCACTACACGTTGCGACACAGGTTAGCAAGGCCATAAAAAAAGCAAACCAAGCACTAGGGTTTATTTCTAGAGGGATAGAATTGAAAAGTAGGGAAGTTATGCTAAACATGTATCGAACCTTGGTTAGACCACACTTGGAGTACTGTGTACTATTCTGGTCGCCATATTATAAAAAGGATATAGAGGCACTGGAGAGGGTGCAGAGAAGATTTACAAGGATGATACCAGAAATGCGAGGGTATACCTATCAGAAAGGATGAACAGGCTGGGTCTCTTTTCTCTTGAAAAAAGAAGGCTGAGGGGTGACCTAATAGAGGTCTTTAAAATTATGAAAGGTTTTGGTGTCCATACTTAAGAAAAGACATACTTGCTCTCGAGGCAGTACAAAGAAGGTTCACTCGGTTAATCCCGGGGATGAGGGGGTGGACATACGAGGAGAGGTTGAGTAGATTGGGACTCTACTCATTGGAGTTCAGAAGAATGAGAGGCGATCTTATTGAAACATATAAGATTGTGAAGGGGCTTGATCGGGTGGATGCGGTAAGGATGTTCCCAAGGATGGGTGAAACTAGAACTAGGGGGCATAATCTTAGAATAAGGGGCTGCTCTTTCAAAACTGAGATGAGGAGAAACTTCTTCACTCAGAGGGTAGTAGGTCTGTGGAATTTGCTGCCCCAGGAAGCTGTGGAAGCTACATCATCAAATAAATTTAAAACAGAAATAGACCGTTTCCTAGAAGTAAAGGGAATTAGGGGTTACGGTGAGCAGGCAGGAAATTGGACATGAGGCTGAGTTCGGATCGGTCAAGGCCCTGTGGGTGGCGGAGCGGGCCCAGGGGCTGAGTGGCCGGGTCCTGCTCCTACTTCTTGTGTTCTTTAGATTTGAGGTTAGGATCAGATCAGCCATGATCTTATTGAATGGCGGAGCAGGCTCGAAGGGCCAATTGGCCTACTCCTGCTCCTATTTCTTATGTTCTTATGTTCTTATATAAGAGTGGATACAGAGAGAATGTTTCCACTTGTGGGGAAGAGCATAACTAGAGGCCAATCAATATAAGATAGTCACCAAGAAATCCAATAGGGAATTCAGAAGAAACTTCTTTACCCAGAGAGTGGTGAGAATGGGGAACTCGCTACCACAGGGAGTGGTTGAGGCAAACAGCAGAGATGTATTTAAGGGGAGGATGGACAAGCATATGAGGGAGAAGGGAATAGAGGGTTATGCTGATAGAGTTAGATGAAGAAAGATGGGAGGGGGCTCAAGTGGAGCATAAACGCCGGCATGGACTGGTTGGGCCGAAGGACCTGTTTCTGTGCCGTATATCCTACATAATCCTATGTAAAACCTTCCCGCCCGATCCCCATATCCCTTGATTCCCTTAATATCCAAAAATCTATCGATCTCAGCCTTGAATATATGCAATGACTGAGCCTCCACAGCCCTCTGGGGCAGAGAATTCCAAAGATTCACCACCCTCTGAGTGACGAGACTTCTCATCTCAGTCCTAAATGACTGACCCCTTATCCTGAGACTGTGCCCCCTGGTTCTAGACTCTCCAGCCAGGGGAAAACAGCCTCTCAGCATCTACCCTGTCAATCCCCTCAGAATCTTGTATGTTTCAATGAGATCACCTCTCATTCTTCTAAACTCCAGAGAGTATCGGCCCATTCTACACAATCTCTCCTCATAGGACAGCCCTCTCATCCCAGAGATCAATCTAGTGAACCTTCGTTGCACCGACTCCAAGGCAAGTATATCCTTCCTCAGATAAGGAGACCAGAACTCTGCACAGTGCTCCAGGTGTGATCTCACCAAGGCCCTGTACAATTGTAGCAAGACTTCATTACTCTTGTGCTCAAACCCCCTTGCAATAAAGAATTTCGATTCAGCGATTGCATTATTCATCCCTGGGATAGTGCGTTTTCTCTGCCGTTACACATGCCGGGTAAGGAGCGCCCCATTTCACAAAAGCAATTTATTCCACAAACTGACTTGCCGCCCTACGCTGACCGACTTGCACTGACCCGGCCAGCCACTGGAATCAAGGAAGGCGGGAGCAGACAGCAAGAGCAGCGTTCTTTCCAGCCCAGCACCCCGTCCATATGTCAGTGACTGCAGGCTACTCCTCTCCACCTGACCCCGCTAGCCTGCTTCTCCCCTCGACTTCTGGGGTGGGTCCTCTTCTTTGAGGAAAACGGTGGAAGGCTATCCCGGGTCTCTCTGTCTCTCAATAGAGCGATGGATAGGCCTGTGAGTCTTGGCTATCCCGGGTCTCTCTATCTCTCAATAGAGCGATGGACAGGCCTGTGGGTCTTGGATCTCCTGGGTTTCTCTGTCTCTCTATAGAGCGATGGACAGGCCTGTGAGTCTTGGCTATCCCGGGTCTCTCTGTCTCTCAATAGAGCGATGGATAGGCCTGTGAGTCTTGGCTATCCCGGGTCTCTCTATCTCTCAATAGAGCGATGGACAGGCCTGTGGGTCTTGGATCTCCTGGGTCTCTCTCTCTCTCGATAGAGCGATGGACAGGCCTGTGAGTCTTGGCTATCCTGGGTCTCTCTGTCTCTCAATAGAGCGATGGACAGGCCTGTGAGTCTTGGCTATCCCGGGTCTCTCTATCTCTCAATAGAGCGATGGACAGGCCTGTGAGTCTTGGCTATCCCGGGTCTCTCTATCTCTCTATAGAGTGATGGACAGGCCTGTGAGTCTTGGCTATCCCGGGTCTCTCTATCTCTCTATAGAGTGATGGACAGGCCTGTGAGTCTTGGCTATCCTGGGTCTCTCTATCTTTCTATAGAACGATGGACAGGCCTGTGAGACTTGGCTATCCTGGGTCTCTCTCTCTATAGAGCGATGGACAGGCCTGTGAGTCTTGGCTATCCTGGGTCTCTCTGTCTCTCTATAGAGCGATGGACAGGCCTGTGAGTCTTGGCTATCCTGAGTCTCTCTGTCACTCAATAGAGCGATGGACAGGCCTGTGAGTCTTGGCTATCCTGGGTCTCTCTATCTCTCTATAAAGCGATGGACAGGCCTGTGTGTCTTGGCTATCTCGGGTTTCTCTCTCTCTCTATGGAGCGATGGACAGGCCTGTGAAGCTTGGCTATCCCGGGTTTCTCTCGCTCTCTATAGAGCGATGGACAGGCCTGTGAGACTTGGCTATCCTGGGTCTCTCTATCTCTCTATAAAGCGATGGACAGGCCTGTGTGTCTTGGCTATCCCGGGTCTCTCTATCTCTCTATGGAGCGATGGAAAGGCCTGTGAGTCTTGGCTATCCTGGGTTTCTCTATCTCTCTATAGAGCGATGGACAGGCCTGTGAATCTTGGCTATCCTGGGTCTCTCTGTCTCTCTATAGAGCGATGGACAGTCCTGTGAGTCTTGGCTATCCCGGGTCTCTCTGTCTCTCTCTATATGGTGATAGACAGGCCTGTGAGTCTTGGATATCCCGGGTGTCTCTGTCTCTCTATAAAGCGATGGACAGTCCTGTGAGTCTTGGCTGTAAAAGCTTCTACAGGTATGTGAAAAGGAAAAGACTGGCGAAGGTAAATGTAGGTCCTTTACTGTCAGAGACGGGAAAATTTATAATGGGGAATGAGGAAATGCAGAGAAACTAAATAAATACTTTGTTTCTGTCTTCACGGAGGAAGACACAAAATCCTCCCAGAAATACGAGAAAACCAAGGGTGTGGCGAGAATGAGGAACTTAAAGAAATTATTATTAGTAACAAACAGCACTAGCAAAATTAATGGGTCTAAAAGTCGATAAATCCCAAGATGAACTGTATCCTCGGGTTTTGAAAGAGGTGGCCATTGGGAGAGTGGATGCATTGGTTGTCATCTTCCAAAATTCTATAGATTCTGGAACGGTTCCTGCAGATTGGAGGATAGCAAATGTAACCCCGCTATTTAAGAAAGGAGGGAGAAAGAAAACGGGGAACTACAGACCGGTTAGCCTCACATCAGTAGTTGGGAAAATGCTGGAATCTATTATAAAGTATGCAATAACTGGGCACTTAGAAACTAATAGTAAGATTGGGCAGAGTCAACATGGATTTATGAAAGGGAAATCCTGTTTGACAAACCTATTGGAGTTCTTTGAGGATGTAACTAGTGGAGTAGACAAAGGGGAACCGGTAGATGTGGTGTAACTGGATTTTCAGAAGGCCTTCGATGAGGTCCCACACAAGAGGTTGGTGAACAAAATTAGGGCACATGGAATTGGGGGTAATATACTAGCATGGATTGAGAATTGGTTAACAGACAGAAAACAAAGAGTAGGGATAAACGGGTCTTTCTCAGGATGGCAGGCTGTGACTAGTGGGGTACCGCAAGGATCGGTGCTTGGGCCCCATCTATTCACAATCTATATCAATGATTTGGATGAGGGGACTAAATGTAACATTTCCAAATTTGCTGATGATACAAAGCTAGGTGGCAGAGTCAGTTGTGAATGGCAGATGGAATATAATGTGGATAAATGTGAAGTTACCCACTTTGGTAGAAAAAACAGAAAGGCAGAGTATTCCCTAAATGGTGAAAGATTGGGGAATGCAGATGCTCAAAGGGATCTGGGTGTCTTTGTACATGAGTCACTGAAAGTGAATATGCAGGTGCAGCAAGCCATTAGGAAGGCCAATGGTATGCTGGCCTTCATTACAAGAGGATTTGAGTACAGGAGTAAAGAAGTTTTACTCCAATTATATAGGGCCTTGGTGAGACCACACCTGGAGTACTGTATACAATTTTGGTCTCCTTACCTACGGAAGGATATACTTGCCATAGAGGGAGTGCAACGAAGGTTCGTAAAATTCATTCCTGGGATGGCGGGACTGTCGTATGAGAAGAGATTGAGTAAACTAGGCCTGTATTCTCTTGAATTCAGAAGAATGAGAGGGGATCTCATTGAAGCATACAAAATTATTACAGGGCTTGATAGGGTGGATGCTGGGAGAATGTTTCCCTTGGCTGGGGAGTCTAGAACCAGGGGCCACAGCCTCAGGATAAAGGGTAGGCCATTCAGGACTGAGATGAGAAGAAATTTCTTCACACAGAGGGTGGTGAATCTTTGGAATTCTCTACACCAGAGGGCTGTGGAGGCTCAGTCATTGGGTACATTCAAAACAGAAGTCAATAGATTTCTTACTAGTAACGGCATCAAGGGATATGGCGATAGGGCCGGTGAATGGAGTTGAGGCAGAAGATCATCCATGATCTCATTGAATGGCGGAGCAGGCTCGAAGGGCCGAATGGCCTACTCCTGCTCCTATTTCTTATGTTCTTATGCCATGGGACTCTCTGTCTCTCTATAGAGCGATGGACAGGCCTGTAAGTCTTGGCTATCCCGGGTCTCTCTGTCTCTCTATGGAGCGATGGACAGGCCTGTGAGTCTTGGCTTACCTGGGTCTCTCTGTCTCTCTATAGAGCGATGGACAGTCCTGTGAGTCTTGGCTATCCTGGGTCTCTCTGTCTCTCTATGGAGCGATGGTCAGGCCTGTGAGTCTTGACTATCCCGGGTCTCTCTATCTCTCTATAGTGCAATGGACAGGCCTGTGAGTCTTGGCTATCCCGGGTCTCTCTGTCTCTCTTTATAGAGTGATGAACAGACCTGTGTGTCTTGGCTATCCTGGGTCTCTCTCTCTCTCTCGATAGAGCGATGGACAGTCCTGTGAGTCTTGGCTATCCCGGGTCTCTCTGTCTCTCTATAGAGCGATGGACAGGCCTGTGAGACTTGGCTATCCCGGGTCTCTCTGTCTCACTATGGAGCGATGGACAGGCCTGTGCGTCTTGGCTATCCCGGGTCTCTCTGTCTCTCTCTATAGAGCGATGGACAGGCCTGTGAATCTTGGCTATCCTGGGTCTCTCTGTCTCTCTCTAGAGCGATGGGCAGGCCTGTGAGTCTTGGCTATCCTGGGTCTCTCTGTCTCTCTATAGAGCGATGGACAGGCCTGTGAGTCTTGGCTATCCTGAGTCTCTCTATAGAGCGATGGGCAGGCCTGTGAGTCTTGGATTTCCTGGATCTCTCTGTCTCTCTATAGAGCGATGGACAGGCCTGTGTGTCTTGGCTATCCTGGGTCTCTCTCTCTCTCTATAGAGCGATGGACAGTCCTGTGAGTCTTGGCTGTAAAAGCTTCTATAGGTATGTGAAAAGGAAAAGACTGGTGAAGCTAAATGTAGGTCCTTTACTGTCAGAGACGGGAAAATTTATAATGGGGAATGAGGAATTGCAGAGAAACTAAATAAATACTTTGTTTCTGTCTTCACAGAGGAAGACACAAAATCCTCCCAGAAATACGAGAAAACCAAGGGTGTGGCGAGAATGTAGAACTTAAAGAAATAATTATTTCTAAAAAAACAGTACTAGCAAAATTAATGGGTCTAAAAGTCGATAAATCCCAAGGACCGGATGAACTACATCCTAGGGTTTTGAAAGAGGTGGCCATTGGGAGAGTGGACGCATTGGTTGTCATCTTCCAAAATTCTATAGATTCTGGAACGGTTCCTGCAGATTGGAGGATAGCAAATGTAACCCCGCTATTTAAGAAAGGAGGGAGAGAGAAAACAGGGAACTACAGACCTGTTAGCCTCACATCAGTAGTTGGGAAAATGCTGGAATCTATTATAAAGTATGCAATAACTGGGCACTTAGAAACTAATAGTAAGATTGGGCAGAGTCAACATGGATTTATGAAAGGGAAATCCTGTTTGACAAACCTATTGGAGTTCTTTGAGGATGTAACTAGTGGAGTAGACAAAGGGGAACCAGTAGATGTGGTGTATCTGGATTTTCAGAAGGCCTTCGATAAGGTCCCACACAAGAGGTTGGTGAACAAAATTAGGGCACATGGAATTGGGGGTAATATACTAGCATGGATTGAGAATTGGTTAACAGACAGAAAACAAAGAGTAGGGATAAACGGGTCTTTTTCAGGATGGCAGGCTGTGACTAGTGGAGTACCGCAAGGATCGGTGCTTGGGCACCAGCTATTCACAATCTATATCAATGATTTGGAGAGGGGACTAAATGTAACATTTCCAAATTTGCTGATGATACAAAGCTAGGTGGCAGAGTCAGTTGTGAAGAGGATGTGAAGAGGCTTCAAGGGGATCTTGACAGGCTCAGTGAGTGGGCGAGAATATGGCAGATGAAATATAATGTGGATAAATGTGAAGTTACCCACTTTGGTAGAAAAAACAGAAAGGCAGAGTATTCCCTAAATGGTGAAAGATTGGGGCATGCAGATGCTCAAAGGGAACCTGGGTGTCTTTGTACATGAGTCACTGAAAGTGAATGTGCAGGTGCAGCAAGCCATTAGGAAGGCCAATGGTATGCTGGCCTTCATTACAAGAGGATTTGAGTCCAGGAGTAAAGAAGTTTTACTCCAATTATATAGGGCCTTGGTGAGACCACACCTGGAGTACTGTGTACAATTTTGGTCTCCTTACCTACGGAAGGATATACTTGCCATAGAGGGAGTGCAACAAAGGTTCGCAAAATTCATTCCTGGGATGGTGGGACTGTCGTATGAGAAGAGATTGAGTAAACTAGGCCTGTATTCTCTTGAATTCAGAAGAATGAGAGGGGATCTCATTGAAGCATACAAAATTATTACAGGGCTTGATAGGGTGGATGCTCGGAGAATGTTTCCCTTGGCTGGGGAGTCTAGAACCAGGGGCCACAGCCTCAGGATAAAGGGTCGGCTATTCAGGACTGAAATGAGGAGAAATTTCTTCACACAGAGGGTGGTGAATCTTTGGAATTCTCTACCCCAGAGGGCTGTGGAGGCTCAGTCATTGGGTACATTCAAAACAGAAGTCAATAGATTTCTTACTAGTAACGGCATCAAGGGATATGGCGATAGGGCCGGTGAATGGAGTTGAGGCAGAAGATCATCCATGATCTCATTGAATGGCGGAGCAGGCTCGAAGGGCCGAATGGCCTACTCCTGCTCCTATTTCTTATGTTCTTATGCCATGGGACTCTCTGTCTCTCTATAGAGCGATGGACAGGCCTGTAAGTCTTGGCTATCCCGGGTCTCTCTGTCTCTCTATGGAGCGATGGACAGGCCTGTGAGTCTTGGCTTACCTGGGTCTCTGTCTCTCTATAGAGCGATGGACAGTCCTGTGAGTCTTGTCTATCCTGGGTCCCTCTGTCTCTCTGTAAAGCGATAGGCAGGTCTGTGAGTCTTGGCTATCCTGGGTCTCTCTCTCTATAGAGCGATGGACAGGCCTGTGAGTCTTGGCTATCCTGGGTCTCTCTGTCTCTCTATAAACCGATGGACAGTCCTGTGAGTCTTGGCTATCCTGGGTCTCTCTGTCTCTCTCTATAGAGCGATGGACAGGCCTGTGAGTCTTGGCTGGCCCGGGTCTTTCTCTATATAGAGCGATGGACAGGTCTGTGTGTCTTGGCTATCCCGGGTCTCTGTCTGTTTATACAGCGATGGTCAGGCCTGTGAGTCTTGACTATCCCGGGTCTCTCTATCTCTCTATAGTGCGATGAACAGACCTGCGAGTCTTGGCTATCCTGGGTCTCTCTCTCTCTCGATAGAGCGATGCACAGGCCTGTGAGTCTTGGCTATCCCGGGTCTCTCTGTCTCTCTATAGAGCGATGGACAGGCCTGTGAGACTTGGCTATCCCGGGTCTCTCTGTCTCTCTATGGAGCGATGGACAGGCCTGTGCGTCTTGGCTATCCCGGGTCTCTCTGTCTCTCTCTATAGAGCGATGCACAGGCCTGTGAGTCTTGGCTATCCTGGGTCTCTCTGTCTCTCTATAGAGCGATGGACAGGCCTGTGAGTCTTGGCTATCCTGAGTCTCTCTGTCACTCAATAGAGCGATGGACAGGACTGTGAGTCTTGGATCTCCTGGATCTCTCTGTCTCTCTATAGAGCGATGGACAGGCCTGTGTGTCTTGGCTATCCCGGGTCTCTCTGTCTCTCTATGGAGCGATGGACAGGCCTGAGAGTCTTGGCTATCCCGGGTCTCTCTGTCTCTCTCTATATGGTGATAGACAGGCCTGTGAGTCTTGGCTATCCCGAGTGTCTCTATCTCTGTATAGAGCGGTGGAGAGGCCTGTGAGTCTTGGCTATCCTGGGTCTCTCTCTCTCTATAGAGCGATGGAAAGGCCTGTGAGTCTTGGCTATCCTGGGTCTCTCTGTCTCTCTATAAAGCGATGCACAGACCTGTGAGTCTTGGCTATCCCGGGTCTCTCTGTCTCTCTATAGAGCGATGGACAGGCCTGTGAGTCTTGGCTATCCGGGGTCTCTCTATCTCTCTATAGAACGATGGACAGGCCTGTGGGTCTTGGATCTCCTGGGTCTCTCTCTCTCTCGATAGAGTGATGGACAGGCCTGTGAGTCTTGGCTATCCTGGGTCTCTCTCTCTCTATAGAGCGATGGACAGGCCTGTGAGTCTTGGCTATCCCGGGTGTCTCTGTTCTCTATAGAGCGATGGACAGGCTTGTGAGTCTTGGCTATCCCGGGTCTCTCTGTCTCTCTATAGAGCGATGGACAGGACTGTGAGTCTTGGATCTCCTGGATCTCTCTGTCTCTCTACAGAGCGATGGACAGGCCTGTGTGTCTTGGCTATCCCGGGTCTCACTGTCTCTCTATAGAGCGATGGACAGGCCTGTGAGTCTTGGCTATCCCGGGTCTCTCTGTCTCTCTATAGAGCGATGGACAGGCCTGTGAGACTTGGCTATCCCGGGTCTCTCTGTCTCTCTATGGAGCGATGGACAGGCCTGTGAGTCTTGGCTATCCTGGGTCTCTCAGTCTCTCTATAAAGCGATGGACAGGCCTGTGAGTCTTGGCTGTAAAAGCTTCTATAGGTATGTGAAAAGGAAAAGACTGGCGAAGGTAAATGTAGGTCCTTTACAGTCAGAGACGGGAACATTTATAATGGGGAATGAGGAAATGCAGAGAAATTAAATAACTACTTTGTTTCTGTCTTCACGGAGGAAGACACAAAATCCTCCCAGAAATACGAGAAAACCGAGGGTGTGGCGAGAATGAGGAACTTAAAGAAATTATTATTAATAAAAAAACAGTACTGGCAAAATTAATGGGTCTAAAATGCGATAAATCCCAAGATGAACTACATCCTAGGGTTTTGAAAGAGGTAGCCATTGGGAGAGTGGACGCATTGGTTGTCATCTTCCAAAATTCTATAGATTCTGGAACGGTTCCTGCAGATTGAAGGATAGCAAATGTAACCCCGCTATTTAAGAAAGAAGGGAGAGAGAAAACGGGGAACTACAGACCTGTTAGCCTCACATCAGTAGTTGGGAAAATGCTGGAATCTATTATAAAGGATGCAATAACTGGGCACTTAGAAACTAATAGTAAGATTGGGCAGAGTCAACATGGATTTATGAAAGGGAAATCCTGTTTGACAAACCTATTGGAGTTCTTTGAGGATGTAACTAGTGGAGTAGACAAAGTGGAACCGATGGATGTGGTATATTTGGATTTTCAGAAGGCCTTCGATAAGGTCCCACACAAGAGGTTGGTGAAAAAATTAGGGCACATGGAATTGGGGGTAATATACTAGCATGGATTGAGAATTGGTTAACAGACAGAAAACAAAGAGTAGGTATAAACGGATCTTTTTCAGGATGGCAGGCTGTGACTAGTTGAGTACCGCAAGGATCGGTGCTTGGGCCCCAGCTATTCACAATCTATATCAATGATTTGGATGAGGGGACTAAATGTAACATTTCCAAATTTGCTGATGATACAAAGCTAGGTGGCAGAGTCAGTTGTGAATGGCAGATGGAATATAATGTGGATAAATGTGAAGTTACCCACTTTGGTAGAAAAAACAGAAAGGCAGAGTATTCCCTAAATGGTGAAAGATTGGGGAATGCAGATGCTCAAAGGGATCTGGGTGTCTTTGTACATGAGTCACTGAAAGTGAATATGCAGGTGCAGCAAGCCATTAGGAAGGCCAATGGTATGCTGGCCTTCATTACAAGAGGATTTGAGTACAGGAGTAAAGAAGTTTTACTCCAATTATATAGGGCCTTGGTGAGACCACACCTGGAGTACTGTATACAATTTTGGTCTCCTTACCTACGGAAGGATATACTTGCCATAGAGGGAGTGCAACGAAGGTTCGTAAAATTCATTCCTGGGATGGCGGGACTGTCGTATGAGAAGAGATTGAGTAAACTAGGCCTGTATTCTCTTGAATTCAGAAGAATGAGAGGGGATCTCATTGAAGCATACAAAATTATTACAGGGCTTGATAGGGTGGATGCTGGGAGAATGTTTCCCTTGGCTGGGGAGTCTAGAACCAGGGGCCACAGCCTCAGGATAAAGGGTAGGCCATTCAGGACTGAGATGAGAAGAAATTTCTTCACACAGAGGGTGGTGAATCTTTGGAATTCTCTACACCAGAGGGCTGTGGAGGCTCAGTCATTGGGTACATTCAAAACAGAAGTCAATACATTTCTTACTAGTAATGGCATCAAGGGATATGGCGATAGGGCCGGTGAATGGAGTTGAGGCAGAAGATCATCCATGATCTCATTGAATGGCGGAGCAGGCTCGAAGGGCCGAATGGCCTACTCCTGCTCCTATTTCTTATGTTCTTATGCCATGGGACTCTCTGTCTCTCTATAGAGCGATGGACAGGCCTGTAAGTCTTGGCTATCCCGGGTCTCTCTGTCTCTCTATGGAGCGATGGACAGGCCTGTGAGTCTTGGCTATCCCGGGTCTCTCTGTCTCTCAATAGAGCGATGGACAGGCCTGTGAGTCTTGGCTATCCTGGGTCTCTCTCTCTATAGAACGATGGACAGGCCTGTGGGTCTTGGATCTCCTGGGTCTCTCTCTCTCTCGATAGAGCGATGGACAGGCCTGTGAGTCTTGGCTATCCTGGGTCTCTCTCTCTCTCTCGATAGAGCGATGGACAGGCCTGTGAGTCTTGGCTATCCCGGGTCTCTCTGTCTATCTATGCAGCGATGGACAGGCCTGTGAGTCTTGGCTATCCTGGGTCTCTCTGTCTCTCTATAGAGCGATGGACAGGCCTGTGAGTCTTGGCTATCCTGGGTCTCTCTGTCTCTCTATAGAGCGATGGTCAGGCCTGTGAGTCTTGGCTATCCTGGGTCTCTCTGTCTCTCAATAGAGCGATGGATAGGCCTGTGAGTCTTGGCTATCCCGGGTCTCTCTATCTCTCTATAGAGTGATGGACAGGCCTGTGAGTCTTGGCTATCCCGGGTCTCTCTATCTCTCTATAGAGTGATGGACAGGCCTGTGAGTCTTGGCTATCCTGGGTCTCTCTATCTCTCTATAGAACGATGGACAGGCCTGTGAGACTTGGCTATCCTGGGTCTCTCTCTCTATAGAGCGATGGACAGGCCTGTGAGTCTTGGCTATCCTGGGTCTCTCTGTCTCTCTCTATAGAGCGATGGACAGGCCTGTGAGTCTTGGCTATCCTGAGTCTCTCTGTCACTCAATAGAGCGATGGACAGGCCTGTGAGTCTTGGCTATCCTGGGTCTCTCTATCTCTCTATAAAGCGATGGACAGGCCTGTGTGTCTTGGCTATCTCGGGTTTCTCTCTCTCTCTATGGAGCGATGGACAGGCCTGTGAAGCTTGGCTATCCCGGGTTTCTCTCGCTCTCTATAGAGCGATGGACAGGCCTGTGAGACTTGGCTATCCTGGGTCTCTCTATCTCTCTATAAAGCGATGGACAGGCCTGTGTGTCTTGGCTATCCCGGGTCTCTCTATCTCTCTATGGAGCGATGGAAAGGCCTGTGAGTCTTGGCTATCCTGGGTTTCTCTATCTCTCTATAGAGCGATGGACAGGCCTGTGAATCTTGGCTATCCTGGGTCTCTCTGTCTCTCTATAGAGCGATGGACAGTCCTGTGAGTCTTGGCTATCCCGGGTCTCTCTGTCTCTCTCTATATGGTGATAGACAGGCCTGTGAGTCTTGGATATCCCGGGTGTCTCTGTCTCTCTATAAAGCGATGGACAGTCCTGTGAGTCTTGGCTGTAAAAGCTTCTACAGGTATGTGAAAAGGAAAAGACTGGCGAAGGTAAATGTAGGTCCTTTACTGTCAGAGACGGGAAAATTTATAATGGGGAATGAGGAAATGCAGAGAAACTAAATAAATACTTTGTTTCTGTCTTCACGGAGGAAGACACAAAATCCTCCCAGAAATACGAGAAAACCAAGGGTGTGGCGAGAATGAGGAACTTAAAGAAATTATTATTAGTAACAAACAGCACTAGCAAAATTAATGGGTCTAAAAGTCGATAAATCCCAAGATGAACTGTATCCTCGGGTTTTGAAAGAGGTGGCCATTGGGAGAGTGGATGCATTGGTTGTCATCTTCCAAAATTCTATAGATTCTGGAACGGTTCCTGCAGATTGGAGGATAGCAAATGTAACCCCGCTATTTAAGAAAGGAGGGAGAAAGAAAACGGGGAACTACAGACCGGTTAGCCTCACATCAGTAGTTGGGAAAATGCTGGAATCTATTATAAAGTATGTAATAACTGGGCACTTAGAAACTAATAGTAAGATTGGGCAGAGTCAACATGGATTTATGAAAGGGAAATCCTGTTTGACAAACCTATTGGAGTTCTTTGAGGATGTAACTAGTGGAGTAGACAAAGGGGAACCGGTAGATGTGGTGTAACTGGATTTTCAGAAGGCCTTCGATAAGGTCCCACACAAGAGGTTGGTGAAAAAAATTAGGGCACATGGAATTGGGGGTAATATACTAGCATGGATTGAGAATTGGTTAACAGACAGAAAACAAAGAGTAGGGATAAACGGGTCTTTCTCAGGATGGCAGGCTGTGACTAGTGGGGTACCGCAAGGATCGGTGCTTGGGCCCCATCTATTCACAATCTATATCAATGATTTGGATGAGGGGACTAAATGTAACATTTCCAAATTTGCTGATGATACAAAGCTAGGTGGCAGAGTCAGTTGTGAATGGCAGATGGAATATAATGTGGATAAATGTGAAGTTACCCACTTTGGTAGAAAAAACAGAAAGGCAGAGTATTCCCTAAATGGTGAAAGATTGGGGAATGCAGATGCTCAAAGGGATCTGGGTGTCTTTGTACATGAGTCACTGAAAGTGAATATGCAGGTGCAGCAAGCCATTAGGAAGGCCAATGGTATGCTGGCCTTCATTACAAGAGGATTTGAGTACAGGAGTAAAGAAGTTTTACTCCAATTATATAGGGCCTTGGTGAGACCACACCTGGAGTACTGTATACAATTTTGGTCTCCTTACCTACGGAAGGATATACTTGCCATAGAGGGAGTGCAACGAAGGTTCGTAAAATTCATTCCTGGGATGGCGGGACTGTCGTATGAGAAGAGATTGAGTAAACTAGGCCTGTATTCTCTTGAATTCAGAAGAATGAGAGGGGATCTCATTGAAGCATACAAAATTATTACAGGGCTTGATAGGGTGGATGCTGGGAGAATGTTTCCCTTGGCTGGGGAGTCTAGAACCAGGGGCCACAGCCTCAGGATAAAGGGTAGGCCATTCAGGACTGAGATGAGAAGAAATTTCTTCACACAGAGGGTGGTGAATCTTTGGAATTCTCTACACCAGAGGGCTGTGGAGGCTCAGTCATTGGGTACATTCAAAACAGAAGTCAATAGATTTCTTACTAGTAACGGCATCAAGGGATATGGCGATAGGGCCGGTGAATGGAGTTGAGGCAGAAGATCATCCATGATCTCATTGAATGGCGGAGCAGGCTCGAAGGGCCGAATGGCCTACTCCTGCTCCTATTTCTTATGTTCTTATGCCATGGGACTCTCTGTCTCTCTATAGAGCGATGGACAGGCCTGTAAGTCTTGGCTATCCCGGGTCTCTCTGTCTCTCTATGGAGCGATGGACAGGCCTGTGAGTCTTGGCTTACCTGGGTCTCTCTGTCTCTCTATAGAGCGATGGACAGTCCTGTGAGTCTTGGCTATCCTGGGTCTCTCTGTCTCTCTATGGAGCGATGGTCAGGCCTGTGAGTCTTGACTATCCCGGGTCTCTCTATCTCTCTATAGTGCAATGGACAGGCCTGTGAGTCTTGGCTATCCCGGGTCTCTCTGTCTCTCTCTATAGAGTGATGAACAGACCTGTGTGTCTTGGCTATCCTGGGTCTCTCTCTCTCTCTCGATAGAGCGATGGACAGTCCTGTGAGTCTTGGCTATCCCGGGTCTCTCTGTCTCTCTATAGAGCGATGGACAGGCCTGTGAGACTTGGCTATCCCGGGTCTCTCTGTCTCACTATGGAGCGATGGACAGGCCTGTGCGTCTTGGCTATCCCGGGTCTCTCTGTCTCTCTCTATAGAGCGATGGACAGGCCTGTGAATCTTGGCTATCCTGGGTCTCTCTGTCTCTCTCTAGACCGATGGGCAGGCCTGTGAGTCTTGGCTATCCTGGGTCTCTCTGTCTCTCTATAGAGCGATGGACAGGCCTGTGAGTCTTGGCTATCCTGAGTCTCTCTGTCTCTCTATAGAGCGATGGGCAGGCCTGTGAGTCTTGGATTTCCTGGATCTCTCTGTCTCTCTATAGAGCGATGGACAGGCCTGTGTGTCTTGGCTATCCTGGGTCTCTCTCTCTCTCTATAGAGCGATGGACAGTCCTGTGAGTCTTGGCTGTAAAAGCTTCTATAGGTATGTGAAAAGGAAAAGACTGGTGAAGCTAAATGTAGGTCCTTTACTGTCAGAGACGGGAAAATTTATAATGGGGAATGAGGAATTGCAGAGAAACTAAATAAATACTTTGTTTCTGTCTTCACGGAGGAAGACACAAAATCCTCCCAGAAATACGAGAAAACCAAGGGTGTGGCGAGAATGTAGAACTTAAAGAAATAATTATTTCTAAAAAAACAGTACTAGCAAAATTAATGGGTCTAAAAGTCGATAAATCCCAAGGACCGGATGAACTACATCCTAGGGTTTTGAAAGAGGTGGCCATTGGGAGAGTGGACGCATTGGTTGTCATCTTCCAAAATTCTATAGATTCTGGAACGGTTCCTGCAGATTGGAGGATAGCAAATGTAACCCCGCTATTTAAGAAAGGAGGGAGAGAGAAAACAGGGAACTACAGACCTGTTAGCCTCACATCAGTAGTTGGGAAAATGCTGGAATCTATTATAAAGTATGCAATAACTGGGCACTTAGAAACTAATAGTAAGATTGGGCAGAGTCAACATGGATTTATGAAAGGGAAATCCTGTTTGACAAACCTATTGGAGTTTTTTGAGAATGTAACTAGTGGAGTAGACAAAGGGGAACCAGTAGATGTGGTGTATCTGGATTTTCAGAAGGCCTTCGATAAGGTCCCACACAAGAGGTTGGTGAACAAAATTAGGGCACATGGAATTGGGGGTAATATACTAGCATGGATTGAGAATTGGTTAACAGACAGAAAACAAAGAGTAGGGATAAACGGGTCTTTTTCAGGATGGCAGGCTGTGACTAGTGGAGTACCGCAAGGATCGGTGCTTGGGCACCAGCTATTCACAATCTATATCAATGATTTGGAGAGGGGACTAAATGTAACATTTCCAAATTTGCTGATGATACAAAGCTAGGTGGCAGAGTCAGTTGTGAAGAGGATGTGAAGAGGCTTCAAGGGGATCTTGACAGGCTCAGTGAGTGGGCGAGAATATGGCAGATGAAATATAATGTGGATAAATGTGAAGTTACCCACTTTGGTAGAAAAAACAGAAAGGCAGAGTATTCCCTAAATGGTGAAAGATTGGGGCATGCAGATGCTCAAAGGGAACCTGGGTGTCTTTGTACATGAGTCACTGAAAGTGAATGTGCAGGTGCAGCAAGCCATTAGGAAGGCCAATGGTATGCTGGCCTTCATTACAAGAGGATTTGAGTACAGGAGTAAAGAAGTTTTACTCCAATTATATAGGGCCTTGGTGAGACCACACCTGGAGTACTGTGTACAATTTTGGTCTCCTTACCTACGGAAGGATATACTTGCCATAGAGGGAGTGCAACAAAGGTTCGCAAAATTCATTCCTGGGATGGTGGGACTGTCGTATGAGAAGAGATTGAGTAAACTAGGCCTGTATTCTCTTGAATTCAGAAGAATGAGAGGGGATCTCATTGAAGCATACAAAATTATTACAGGGCTTGATAGGGTGGATGCTCGGAGAATGTTTCCCTTGGCTGGGGAGTCTAGAACCAGGGGCCACAGCCTCAGGATAAAGGGTCGGCTATTCAGGACTGAAATGAGGAGAAATTTCTTCACACAGAGGGTGGTGAATCTTTGGAATTCTCTACACCAGAGGGCTGTGGAGGCTCAGTCATTGGGTACATTCAAAACAGAAGTCAATAGATTTCTTACTAGTAACGGCATCAAGGGATATGGCGATAGGGCCGGTGAATGGAGTTGAGGCAGAAGATCATCCATGATCTCATTGAATGGCGGAGCAGGCTCGAAGGGCCGAATGGCCTACTCCTGCTCCTATTTCTTATGTTCTTATGCCATGGGACTCTCTGTCTCTCTATAGAGCGATGGACAGGCCTGTAAGTCTTGGCTATCCCGGGTCTCTCTGTCTCTCTATGGAGCGATGGACAGGCCTGTGAGTCTTGGCTTACCTGGGTCTCTGTCTCTCTATAGAGCGATGGACAGTCCTGTGAGTCTTGGCTATCCTGGGTCCCTCTGTCTCTCTGTAAAGCGATAGGCAGGTCTGTGAGTCTTGGCTATCCTGGGTCTCTCTCTCTATAGAGCGAAGGACAGGCCTGTGAGTCTTGGCTATCCTGGGTCTCTCTGTCTCTCTATAAACCGATGGACAGTCCTGTGAGTCTTGGCTATCCTGGGTCTCTCTGTCTCTCTCTATAGAGCGATGGACAGGCCTGTGAGTCTTGGCTGGCCCGGGTCTTTCTTTATATAGAGCGATGGACAGGTCTGTGTGTCTTGGCTATCCCGGGTCTCTGTCTGTTTATACAGCGATGGTCAGGCCTGTGAGTCTTGACTATCCCGGGTCTCTCTATCTCTCTATAGTGCGATGAACAGACCTGCGAGTCTTGGCTATCCTGGGTCTCTCTCTCTCTCGATAGAGCGATGGACAGTCCTGTGAGTCTTGGCTATCCCGGGTCTCTCTGTCTCTCTATAGAGCGATGGACAGGCCTGTGAGACTTGGCTATCCCGGGTCTCTCTGTCTCTCTATGGAGCGATGGACAGGCCTGTGCGTCTTGGCTATCCCGGGTCTCTCTGTCTCTCTCTATAGAGCGATGCACAGGCCTGTGAGTCTTGGCTATCCTGGGTCTCTCTGTCTCTCTATAGAGCGATGGACAGGCCTGTGAGTCTTGGCTATCCTGAGTCTCTCTGTCACTCAATAGAGCGATGGACAGGACTGTGAGTCTTGGATCTCCTGGATCTCTCTGTCTCTCTATAGAGCGATGGACAGGCCTGTGTGTCTTGGCTATCCCGGGTCTCTCTGTCTCTCTATGGAGCGATGGACAGGCCTGAGAGTCTTGGCTATCCCGGGTCTCTCTGTCTCTCTCTATATGGTGATAGACAGGCCTGTGAGTCTTGGCTATCCCGAGTGTCTCTATCTCTGTATAGAGCGGTGGAGAGGCCTGTGAGACTTGGCTATCCTGAGTCTCTCTGTCTCTCTCTATAGAGCGATGCACAGGCCTGTGAGTCTTGGCTATCCTGGGTCTCTCTGTCTCTCTATAGAGCGATGGACAGGCCTGTGAGACTTGGCTATCCTGGGTCTCTCTGTCTCTCTCTATAGAGCGATGGACAGGCCTGTGAGTCTTGGCTATCCTGGGTCTCTCTGTCTCTCTCTATAGAGCGATGGACAGGCCTGTGAGTCTTGGCTATCCTGAGTCTCTCTGTCACTCAATAGAGCGATGGACAGGACTGTGAGTCTTGGATCTCCTGGATCTCTCTGTCTCTCTATAGAGCGATGGACAGGCCTGTGTGTCTTGGCTATCCCGGGTCTCTCTGTCTCTCTATGGAGCGATGGACAGGCCTGAGAGTCTTGGCTATCCCGGGTCTCTCTGTCTCTCTCTATATGGTGATAGACAGGCCTGTGAGTCTTGGCTATCCCGAGTGTCTCTATCTCTGTATAGAGCGGTGGAGAGGCCTGTGAGACTTGGCTATCCTGAGTCTCTCTCTCTCTATGGATCGATGGACAGGCCTGTGAGTCTTGGCTATCCTGGGTCTCTCTGTCTCTCTATAGAGCGATGGAAAGGCCTGTGAGTCTTGGCTATCCTGGGTCTCTCTGTCTCTCTATAAAGCGATGCACAGACCTGTGAGTCTTGGCTATCCCGGGTCTCTCTGTCTCTCTATAGAGCGATGGACAGGCCTGTGAGTCTTGGCTATCCGGGGTCTCTCTATCTCTCTATAGAACGATGGACAGGCCTGTGGGTCTTGGATCTCCTGGGTCTCTCTCTCTCTCGATAGAGTGATGGACAGGCCTGTGAGTCTTGGCTATCCTGGGTCTCTCTCTCTCTCTATAGAGCGATGGACAGGCCTGTGAGTCTTGGCTATCCCGGGTGTCTCTGTTCTCTATAGAGCGATGGACAGGCTTGTGAGTCTTGGCTATCCCGGGTCTCTCTGTCTCTCTATAGAGCGATGGACAGGACTGTGAGTCTTGGATCTCCTGGATCTCTCTTTCTCTCTACAGAGCGATGGACAGGCCTGTGAGTCTTGGCTATCCCGGGTCTCTCTGTCTCTCTATAGAGCGATGGACAGGCCTGTGAGACTTGGCTATCCCGGGTCTCTCTGTCTCTCTATGGAGCGATGGACAGGCCTGTGAGTCTTGGCTATCCTGGGTCTCTCAGTCTCTCTATAAAGCGATGGACAGGCCTGTGAGTCTTGGCTGTAAAAGCTTCTATAGGTATGTGAAAAGGAAAAGACTGGCGAAGGTAAATGTAGGTCCTTTACAGTCAGAGACGGGAACATTTATAATGGGGAATGAGGAAATGCAGAGAAATTAAATAACTACTTTGTTTCTGTCTTCACGGAGGAAGACACAAAATCCTCCCAGAAATACGAGAAAACCGAGGGTGTGGCGAGAATGAGGAACTTAAAGAAATTATTATTAATAAAAAAACAGTACTGGCAAAATTAATGGGTCTAAAAGTCGATAAATCCCAAGATGAACTACATCCTAGGGTTTTGAAAGAGGTAGCCATTGGGAGAGTGGACGCATTGGTTGTCATCTTCCAAAATTCTATAGATTCTGGAACGGTTCCTGCAGATTGAAGGATAGCAAATGTAACCCCGCTATTTAAGAAAGAAGGGAGAGAGAAAACGGGGAACTACAGACCTGTTAGCCTCACATCAGTAGTTGGGAAAATGCTGGAATCTATTATAAAGGATGCAATAACTGGGCACTTAGAAACTAATAGTAAGATTGGGCAGAGTCAACATGGATTTATGAAAGGGAAATCCTGTTTGACAAACCTATTGGAGTTCTTTGAGGATGTAACTAGTGGAGTAGACAAAGGGGAACCGGTAGATGTGGTGTAACTGGATTTTCAGAAGGCCTTCGATAAGGTCCCACACAAGAGGTTGGTGAAAAAAATTAGGGCACATGGAATTGGGGGTAATATACTAGCATGGATTGAGAATTGGTTAACAGACAGAAAACAAAGAGTAGGGATAAACGGGTCTTTCTCAGGATGGCAGGCTGTGACTAGTGGGGTACCGCAAGGATCGGTGCTTGGGCCCCATCTATTCACAATCTATATCAATGATTTGGATGAGGGGACTAAATGTAACATTTCCAAATTTGCTGATGATACAAAGCTAGGTGGCAGAGTCAGTTGTGAATGGCAGATGGAATATAATGTGGATAAATGTGAAGTTACCCACTTTGGTAGAAAAAACAGAAAGGCAGAGTATTCCCTAAATGGTGAAAGATTGGGGAATGCAGATGCTCAAAGGGATCTGGGTGTCTTTGTACATGAGTCACTGAAAGTGAATATGCAGGTGCAGCAAGCCATTAGGAAGGCCAATGGTATGCTGGCCTTCATTACAAGAGGATTTGAGTACAGGAGTAAAGAAGTTTTACTCCAATTATATAGGGCCTTGGTGAGACCACACCTGGAGTACTGTATACAATTTTGGTCTCCTTACCTACGGAAGGATATACTTGCCATAGAGGGAGTGCAACGAAGGTTCGTAAAATTCATTCCTGGGATGGCGGGACTGTCGTATGAGAAGAGATTGAGTAAACTAGGCCTGTATTCTCTTGAATTCAGAAGAATGAGAGGGGATCTCATTGAAGCATACAAAATTATTACAGGGCTTGATAGGGTGGATGCTGGGAGAATGTTTCCCTTGGCTGGGGAGTCTAGAACCAGGGGCCACAGCCTCAGGATAAAGGGTAGGCCATTCAGGACTGAGATGAGAAGAAATTTCTTCACACAGAGGGTGGTGAATCTTTGGAATTCTCTACACCAGAGGGCTGTGGAGGCTCAGTCATTGGGTACATTCAAAACAGAAGTCAATAGATTTCTTACTAGTAACGGCATCAAGGGATATGGCGATAGGGCCGGTGAATGGAGTTGAGGCAGAAGATCATCCATGATCTCATTGAATGGCGGAGCAGGCTCGAAGGGCCGAATGGCCTACTCCTGCTCCTATTTCTTATGTTCTTATGCCATGGGACTCTCTGTCTCTCTATAGAGCGATGGACAGGCCTGTAAGTCTTGGCTATCCCGGGTCTCTCTGTCTCTCTATGGAGCGATGGACAGGCCTGTGAGTCTTGGCTTACCTGGGTCTCTCTGTCTCTCTATAGAGCGATGGACAGTCCTGTGAGTCTTGGCTATCCTGGGTCTCTCTGTCTCTCTATGGAGCGATGGTCAGGCCTGTGAGTCTTGACTATCCCGGGTCTCTCTATCTCTCTATAGTGCAATGGACAGGCCTGTGAGTCTTGGCTATCCCGGGTCTCTCTGTCTCTCTCTATAGAGTGATGAACAGACCTGTGTGTCTTGGCTATCCTGGGTCTCTCTCTCTCTCTCGATAGAGCGATGGACAGTCCTGTGAGTCTTGGCTATCCCGGGTCTCTCTGTCTCTCTATAGAGCGATGGACAGGCCTGTGAGACTTGGCTATCCCGGGTCTCTCTGTCTCACTATGGAGCGATGGACAGGCCTGTGCGTCTTGGCTATCCCGGGTCTCTCTGTCTCTCTCTATAGAGCGATGGACAGGCCTGTGAATCTTGGCTATCCTGGGTCTCTCTGTCTCTCTATGGAGCGATGGTCAGGCCTGTGAGTCTTGACTATCCCGGGTCTCTCTATCTCTCTATAGTGCAATGGACAGGCCTGTGAGTCTTGGCTGTAAAAGCTTCTATAGGTATGTGAAAAGGAAAAGACTGGTGAAGCTAAATGTAGGTCCTTTACTGTCAGAGACGGGAAAATTTATAATGGGGAATGAGGAATTGCAGAGAAACTAAATAAATACTTTGTTTCTGTCTTCACGGAGGAAGACACAAAATCCTCCCAGAAATACGAGAAAACCAAGGGTGTGGCGAGAATGTAGAACTTAAAGAAATAATTATTTCTAAAAAAACAGTACTAGCAAAATTAATGGGTCTAAAAGTCGATAAATCCCAAGGACCGGATGAACTACATCCTAGGGTTTTGAAAGAGGTGGCCATTGGGAGAGTGGACGCATTGGTTGTCATCTTCCAAAATTCTATAGATTCTGGAACGGTTCCTGCAGATTGGAGGATAGCAAATGTAACCCCGCTATTTAAGAAAGGAGGGAGAGAGAAAACAGGGAACTACAGACCTGTTAGCCTCACATCAGTAGTTGGGAAAATGCTGGAATCTATTATAAAGTATGCAATAACTGGGCACTTAGAAACTAATAGTAAGATTGGGCAGAGTCAACATGGATTTATGAAAGGGAAATCCTGTTTGACAAACCTATTGGAGTTCTTTGAGGATGTAACTAGTGGAGTAGACAAAGGGGAACCAGTAGATGTGGTGTATCTGGATTTTCAGAAGGCCTTCGATAAGGTCCCACACAAGAGGTTGGTGAACAAAATTAGGGCACATGGAATTGGGGGTAATATACTAGCATGGATTGAGAATTGGTTAACAGACAGAAAACAAAGAGTAGGGATAAACGGGTCTTTTTCAGGATGGCAGGCTGTGACTAGTGGAGTACCGCAAGGATCGGTGCTTGGGCACCAGCTATTCACAATCTATATCAATGATTTGGAGAGGGGACTAAATGTAACATTTCCAAATTTGCTGATGATACAAAGCTAGGTGGCAGAGTCAGTTGTGAAGAGGATGTGAAGAGGCTTCAAGGGGATCTTGACAGGCTCAGTGAGTGGGCGAGAATATGGCAGATGAAATATAATGTGGATAAATGTGAAGTTACCCACTTTGGTAGAAAAAACAGAAAGGCAGAGTATTCCCTAAATGGTGAAAGATTGGGGCATGCAGATGCTCAAAGGGAACCTGGGTGTCTTTGTACATGAGTCACTGAAAGTGAATGTGCAGGTGCAGCAAGCCATTAGGAAGGCCAATGGTATGCTGGCCTTCATTACAAGAGGATTTGAGTACAGGAGTAAAGAAGTTTTACTCCAATTATATAGGGCCTTGGTGAGACCACACCTGGAGTACTGTGTACAATTTTGGTCTCCTTACCTACGGAAGGATATACTTGCCATAGAGGGAGTGCAACAAAGGTTCGCAAAATTCATTCCTGGGATGGTGGGACTGTCGTATGAGAAGAGATTGAGTAAACTAGGCCTGTATTCTCTTGAATTCAGAAGAATGAGAGGGGATCTCATTGAAGCATACAAAATTATTACAGGGCTTGATAGGGTGGATGCTCGGAGAATGTTTCCCTTGGCTGGGGAGTCTAGAACCAGGGGCCACAGCCTCAGGATAAAGGGTCGGCTATTCAGGACTGAAATGAGGAGAAATTTCTTCACACAGAGGGTGGTGAATCTTTGGAATTCTCTACACCAGAGGGCTGTGGAGGCTCAGTCATTGGGTACATTCAAAACAGAAGTCAATAGATTTCTTACTAGTAACGGCATCAAGGGATATGGCGATAGGGCCGGTGAATGGAGTTGAGGCAGAAGATCATCCATGATCTCATTGAATGGCGGAGCAGGCTCGAAGGGCCGAATGGCCTACTCCTGCTCCTATTTCTTATGTTCTTATGCCATGGGACTCTCTGTCTCTCTATAGAGCGATGGACAGGCCTGTAAGTCTTGGCTATCCCGGGTCTCTCTGTCTCTCTATGGAGCGATGGACAGGCCTGTGAGTCTTGGCTTACCTGGGTCTCTGTCTCTCTATAGAGCGATGGACAGTCCTGTGAGTCTTGGCTATCCTGGGTCCCTCTGTCTCTCTGTAAAGCGATAGGCAGGTCTGTGAGTCTTGGCTATCCTGGGTCTCTCTCTCTATAGAGCGAAGGACAGGCCTGTGAGTCTTGGCTATCCTGGGTCTCTCTGTCTCTCTATAAACCGATGGACAGTCCTGTGAGTCTTGGCTATCCTGGGTCTCTCTGTCTCTCTCTATAGAGCGATGGACAGGCCTGTGAGTCTTGGCTGGCCCGGGTCTTTCTTTATATAGAGCGATGGACAGGTCTGTGTGTCTTGGCTATCCCGGGTCTCTGTCTGTTTATACAGCGATGGTCAGGCCTGTGAGTCTTGACTATCCCGGGTCTCTCTATCTCTCTATAGTGCGATGAACAGACCTGCGAGTCTTGGCTATCCTGGGTCTCTCTCTCTCTCGATAGAGCGATGCACAGTCCTGTGAGTCTTGGCTATCCCGGGTCTCTCTGTCTCTCTATAGAGCGATGGACAGGCCTGTGAGACTTGGCTATCCCGGGTCTCTCTGTCTCTCTATGGAGCGATGGACAGGCCTGTGCGTCTTGGCTATCCCGGGTCTCTCTGTCTCTCTCTATAGAGCGATGCACAGGCCTGTGAGTCTTGGCTATCCTGGGTCTCTCTGTCTCTCTATAGAGCGATGGACAGGCCTGTGAGTCTTGGCTATCCTGAGTCTCTCTGTCACTCAATAGAGCGATGGACAGGACTGTGAGTCTTGGATCTCCTGGATCTCTCTGTCTCTCTATAGAGCGATGGACAGGCCTGTGTGTCTTGGCTATCCCGGGTCTCTCTGTCTCTCTATGGAGCGATGGACAGGCCTGAGAGTCTTGGCTATCCCGGGTCTCTCTGTCTCTCTCTATATGGTGATAGACAGGCCTGTGAGTCTTGGCTATCCCGAGTGTCTCTATCTCTGTATAGAGCGGTGGAGAGGCCTGTGAGACTTGGCTATCCTGAGTCTCTCTCTCTCTATGGATCGATGGACAGGCCTGTGAGTCTTGGCTATCCTGGGTCTCTCTGTCTCTCTATAGAGCGATGGAAAGGCCTGTGAGTCTTGGCTATCCTGGGTCTCTCTGTCTCTCTATAAAGCGATGCACAGACCTGTGAGTCTTGGCTATCCCGGGTCTCTCTGTCTCTCTATAGAGCGATGGACAGGCCTGTGAGTCTTGGCTATCCGGGGTCTCTCTATCTCTCTATAGAACGATGGACAGGCCTGTGGGTCTTGGATCTCCTGGGTCTCTCTCTCTCTCGATAGAGTGATGGACAGGCCTGTGAGTCTTGGCTATCCTGGGTCTCTCTCTCTCTCTATAGAGCGATGGACAGGCCTGTGAGTCTTGGCTATCCCGGGTGTCTCTGTTCTCTATAGAGCGATGGACAGGCTTGTGAGTCTTGGCTATCCCGGGTCTCTCTGTCTCTCTATAGAGCGATGGACAGGACTGTGAGTCTTGGATCTCCTGGATCTCTCTGTCTCTCTACAGAGCGATGGACAGGCCTGTGTGTCTTGGCTATCCCGGGTCTCACTGTCTCTCTATAGAGCGATGGACAGGCCTGTGAGTCTTGGCTATCCCGGGTCTCTCTGTCTCTCTATAGAGCGATGGACAGGCCTGTGAGACTTGGCTATCCCGGGTCTCTCTGTCTCTCTATAAAGCGATGGACAGGCCTGTGAGTCTTGGCTGTAAAAGCTTCTATAGGTATGTGAAAAGGAAAAGACTGGCGAAGGTAAATGTAGGTCCTTTACAGTCAGAGACGGGAACATTTATAATGGGGAATGAGGAAATGCAGAGAAATTAAATAACTACTTTGTTTCTGTCTTCACGGAGGAAGACACAAAATCCTCCCAGAAATACGAGAAAACCGAGGGTGTGGCGAGAATGAGGAACTTAAAGAAATTATTATTAATAAAAAAACAGTACTGGCAAAATTAATGGGTCTAAAAGTCGATAAATCCCAAGATGAACTACATCCTAGGGTTTTGAAAGAGGTAGCCATTGGGAGAGTGGACGCATTGGTTGTCATCTTCCAAAATTCTATAGATTCTGGAACGGTTCCTGCAGATTGAAGGATAGCAAATGTAACCCCGCTATTTAAGAAAGAAGGGAGAGAGAAAACGGGGAACTACAGACCTGTTAGCCTCACATCAGTAGTTGGGAAAATGCTGGAATCTATTATAAAGGATGCAATAACTGGGCACTTAGAAACTAATAGTAAGATTGGGCAGAGTCAACATGGATTTATGAAAGGGAAATCCTGTTTGACAAACCTATTGGAGTTCTTTGAGGATGTAACTAGTGGAGTAGACAAAGTGGAACCGATGGATGTGGTATATTTGGATTTTCAGAAGGCCTTCGATAAGGTCCCACACAAGAGGTTGGTGAAAAAATTAGGGCACATGGAATTGGGGGTAATATACTAGCATGGATTGAGAATTGGTTAACAGACAGAAAACAAAGAGTAGGTATAAACGGATCTTTTTCAGGATGGCAGGCTGTGACTAGTTGAGTACCGCAAGGATCGGTGCTTGGGCCCCAGCTATTCACAATCTATATCAATGATTTGGATGAGGGGACTAAATGTAACATTTCCAAATTTGCTGATGATACAAAGCTAGGTGGCAGTGTCAGTTGTGAAGAGGCTTCAAGGGGATCTCGACAGGCTCAGTGAGTGGGCGAGAACATGGCAGATGGAATATAATGTGGATAAATGTGAAGTTACCCACTTTGGTAGAAAAAACAGAAAGGCGGAGTATTCCCTAAATGGTGAAAGATTGGGGAATGCAGTTGCTCAAAGGGTCCTGGGTGTCTTTGTACATGAGTCACTGAAAGTGAATATGCAGGTGCAGCAAGCCATTAGAAAGGCCAATGGTATGCTGGCCTTCATTACAAGAGGATTTGAGTACAGGAGTAAAGAAGTTTTACTCCAATTATATAGGGCCTTGGTGAGACCACACCTGGAGTGATGTCTACAATTTTGGTCTCCTTACCTAAGGAAGGATATACTTGCCATAGCGTGAGTGCAACGAAGGTTCGCAAAATTCATTCCTGGGATGGCGGGACTGTCGTATGAGAAGTGATTGAGTAAACTGGGCCTGTATTCTCTTGAATTCAGAAGAATGAGAGGGGATCTCATTGAAGCATACAAAATCATTACAGGGCTTGATAGGATGGATGCTGAGAGAATGTTTCCCTTGGCTGGGGTTCTAGAACCAGGTGCCACAGCCTCAAGATAAAGGGTAGGCCATTCAGGACTGAGATTAGAAGAAATTTCTTTGCAAAGCGGGTGGTGAATCTTTGGAATTCTCTACCCCAGAGGGCTGTGGAGGCTCAGTCATTGGGTATATTCAAAACAGAAGTTGATAGATTTCTGACTGGTAACGACATCAAGGGATATGGCGATAGGGCCGGTGAATGGAATTGAGGCAGATGATCAGCCATGATCTCATTGAATGGCGGAGCAGGCTCGAAGGGCCGAATGGCCTACTCCTGCTCCTATTTCTTATGTTCTAATGTTCTTATGCAATGGGACTCTCTGTCTCTCAATAGAGCGATGGACAGGCCTGTGAGTCTTGGCTATCCCGGGTCTCTCAATCTCTCTCTATAGAGCGATGGACAGGCCTGTGAGTCTTGGATCTCCTGGGTCTCTCTGTCTCTCTATAGAGCGATGGACAGGCCTGTGAGTCTTGGCTATCCTGGGTCTCTCTGTAGAGCGATGGACAGGCCTGTGAGTCTTGTCTATCCTGGGTCTCTCTGTAGAGCGATGGACAGGCCTGTGAGTCTTGGCTATCCTGGGTCTTTGTGTCTCTCTATAGAGCGATGGACAGGTCTGTGAGTCTTGGCTATCCCAGGTCTCTCAATCTCTCTATAGAGCGATGGACAGGCCTGTGAGTCTTGGCTATCCCGGGTCTCTCTGTCTCTCTACAGAGCGATGGACAGGCCTGTGAGTCTTGGCTATCCTGGGTCTTTCTGTCTCTCTATAGAGCGATGGACAGGTCTGTGAGTCTTGGCTATCCCAGGTCTCTCAATCTCTCTATAGAGCGATGGACAGGCCTGTGAGTCTTGGCTATCCCGGGTCTCTCTGTCTCTCTACAGAGCGATGGACAGGCCTGTGAGTCTTGGCTATCCCGGGTCTCTCTGTCTCTCTATAGAGCGATGGACAGGCCTGTGAGAGCTGATGTGATTTCCCTCCCAAACGTTCTCAAATCATTGTTAGACCTGCCTTTGGAAGCTTTCGTCTACCAGCACAACCTGCCATCCCATTTCCCCATTTGTCCTGTCACTGTCCCAATGCTGGTGGTTGATCTGTGAAAGGCAGTTCATTACTGAAGCGATGCGCAGTTCCGCGTGAGAGCGGTCTGTAACGAAACAGAAATTTAGACAGCAAAACTGCTCAGTCAACAGAGCTGAACAATCGTGCGTGGGAGGTGGATTTTGTAAACACTAAAATCTGCGTTTGGAAACGTTCTTCTCCTGTCCATGAGGTGCCTTCTGGTTCTCAGATCTTCGGCAGCACCTCCCAAACCCGCGATCTCCACCACCTAGAGAGACAAGGGCAGCAGGTGCATGGGAACACCACCACCTCCTAATCCACCTCCAAGGCCTACACCTCACCCTGTCTCGGAAATATATCGCCGATCCTTCATTGTCGCTGGGTCAAAATCCTGGAACTCCCTCCCTAACAGCACTGTGGGTGTACCTTCACCACACGGACTGCAGCGCTTCAAGATGGTGGCTCACCACCACCTTCTCAAGGGGCAATTAGGGATGGGCAATAAATGCTGGCTTTGCCAGCGACGCCCACATCCGAGAGTGAATAAATAAACATGTGCCACAGCTGCTCGCACGATACCACGAGCCAAGACGTTCAACTACAGGGCACCCAACAAAAGCACACATGGAGCACTGTGCATAGTCCTGGTCTCCATATACATTGGTTAGACCACACGTGGAGCACTATGCATAGTCCTGATCTCCATATACCTTGGTTAGACCACACATGGAGCACTGTGCATAGTCCTGGTCTCCATATACATTGGTTAGACCACACGTGGAGCACTGTGCATAGTCCTGATCTCCATATACATTGGTTAGACCACACGTGGAGCACTATGCATAGTCCTGATCTCCATATACCTTGGTTAGACCACACATGGAGCACTGTGCATAGTCCTGGTCTCCATATACCTTGGTTAGACCACACGTGGAGCACTGTGCATAGTCCTGGTCTCCATATACCTTGGTTAGACCACACGTGGAGCACTGTGCATAGTCCTGGTCTCCATATACCTTGGTTAGACCACACATGGAGCACTGTGCATAGTCCTGGTCTCCATATACCTTGGTTAGACCAAATGTGGAGCACTGTGCATAGTCCTGGTCTCCATATACCTTGGTTAGACCACACGTGGAGCACTGTGTACAGTCCTGGTCTCCATATACCTTAGTTAGACATCAACAACAACAACAACTTGTATTTATATAGCACCTTTAACATAGTAAAACGTCCCAAGGCGCTTCACAGGAGCATTTTAAGTCAAAAAATTTGACACTGATCCACATAAGGATAAATTAGGGCAGGTGACCAAAGGCTTGGTCAAAGAGATAGTTTTTAAAGAGCTACTTAAAGGAGGAAAGAGAGGCAACACGGTGGCATAGTGGTTAGCACTGGTGCCTCACAGCGCCAGAGACCCGGGTTCGAATCTGACCTCGGGTGACTGTCTGTGTGGAGTTTGCACATTCTCCCCGTGTCTGCGTGGGTTTCCTCCGGGTGCTCCGGTTTCCTCCCACAGTCCAAAAATGTGTGGGTTAGGTTGATTTGGCTATGATAAATTGACCCTTAGTGTTAGGGGGGATTAAATATGTGGGGTTATGGGGATAGGATGGGATATGTTAGGGGGAATTAAATACGTGGGGTTACGGGGGTAGGGTGGGATATGTGTACTGTGGGGATTAAAGCAGGGACAGGGTACTGGATTTGGATGATCAGCCATGATCGTATTGAATGGCGGAGCAGGCTCGACGGGCCGAATGGCCTACTCCTGCTCCTAGATTCTATGTTTCTATGTTTCTATGTAGCGAGGCGGAGAGGTTTAGGCAGGGAATTCCAGAGCTTAGGGCCTAGGCAACAGAAGGCACGGCCACCAATGGTTGAACGATTATAATCAGGGATGCTCAAAAGGGCAGAATTGGAGGAGCGCAGATATCTCGGGGGGTTGTGGGGCTGGAGGAGATTACAGAGATAGGGAGGGGAGAGGCCATGGAGGGATTTGAAAACAAGGATGAGAATTTTGAAATCGAGGCGTTGCTTAACCGGGAGCCAATGTAGGTCAGCGAGCACAGGGGTGATGGGCGAACGGGACTTGGTGCGAGTTAGGACACGGGGCAGCAGAGCTTTGGATGACCTCAAGTTTACGTAGGGTGGAATGTGGGAGGCCAGCCAGGAGTGCGTTGGAATAGTCAAGTCTAGAGGTAACAAAGGCATGGATGAGGGTTTCAGCAGCGGATGAGCTGAGGCAAGGGCGGAGACGGGCAATGTTACGGAGGTGGTCGGAAGCTCATTTCAAGGTTGCGAGCAGTGTGGTTCAGCCTCAGACAGATGTTAGGGAGAGGGATGGAGTCGGTGGCTAGGGAACGGAGTTTGTGGCGGGGACCGAAAACAATGGCTTCGGTCTTCCCAATATTTAACTGGAAAAAATTTCTGCTCATCCAGAACTGTATGTCGGACAAGCAGTCTGACAATTTAGAGACCGTGGAGGGGTCGAGAGAAGTGGTGCTGAGGTAGAGCTGGGTGTCGTCAGCGTACATGTGGAAACTGACGCTGTGTTTTCAGATGATGTCGCCAAGGGGCAACATGTAGATGAGAAATAGGAGGGGGCCAAGGATGGATCCTTGTGTAGACTCCACATGTGGAGTGCTGTGCACAGTTCTGGTCTCCATATACCTTGGTTAGACCACACGTGGAGCACTGTGCACAGTTCCGGTCTCCATATACCTTGGTTAGACCACACGTGGAGCACTGTGCACAGTTCTGGTCTGGTTAGACGACACTTAGAGCACTGAGCACAGTTCTGGACTCCATATACCTTAGTTAGACCACACATGGAGCACTGTGCACAGTTCTGGTCTGGTTAGACCACACTTGGAATACTGTGCACAGTTCCGGCCTGGTTAGACCACACTTGGAGCACTGTGCACAGTTCTGGTCTCCATATACCTTAGTTAGACCACACATGGAGCACTGTGCACAGTTCTGGTCTGGTTAGACCACACTTGGAATACTGTGCACAGTTCCGGTCTGGTTAGACGACACTTGGAGCACTGTGCACAGTTCTGGTCTCCATATACCTTAGTTAGACCACACATGGAGCACTGTGCACAGTTCTGGTCTCCATATACTTTAGTTAGACCACACGTGGAGCACTGTGCACAGTTCTGGTCTTCATATACCTGGGTTAGACCACATTTGGAGTACTGTGCACAGTTCTGGTCTGGTTAGGCCACTCTTGGAGCACCGTGCACAGTTCCGGTCTGGTTAGACCACACTCGGAGCACTGTGCACAGTTCTGGTCTCCATATACCTTAGTTGGACCACACTTGGAGCACTGTGCACAGTTCTGGTCTGGTTAGACCACATTTGGAGCACTGTGCACAGTTCTGGTCTTGTTAGACCACACTTGGAGCACTGTGCACAGTTCTGGTCTGGTTAGACCACACTTGGAGCACTGTGCACAGTTCTGGTCTGGTTAGACCACATTTGGAGCACTGTGCACAGTTCTGGTCTTGTTAGACCACACTTGGAGCACTGTGCACAGTTCTGGTCTGGTTAGACCACACTTGGAGCACTGTGCACAGTTCTGGTCTGGTTAGACCACACTTGGAGCACTGTGCACAGTTCTGGTCTCCATATTATAAAGAGAATATAGAGGCACTGGAGAAGGTGCAAAAAGATTGACAAGGATGATACCAGAACTGAGAGGTTATAACTATCAGGAAAGATTGAACAGGCTGGGGTTCTTTTCTCTAGAAAAGGGAAGACTGAAGGGTGACCTGACAGAAGTCTTTAAAATTATGAAGGGGTTTATAGAATCATAGAAAGTTACAGCACGGAAGGAGGCCATTTCGGCCCATCGTGTCCGGGCCGGGTTTAGATAGGGTAGACGTAGAGAAGATGTTTCCACTTGTGGGGGAGACCAGAACTAGGGCCCATCGATATAAGATAGTCACTAATAAATCCAATCGGGAATTCAGGAGAAACTTCTTTACCCAGAGAGTGGTGAGAATGTGGAACTCGCTACCCCAGGGAGTGGTTGAGGCGAATAGTATCGATGGATTTAAAGGGAAGCTGGATAAGCACATGAGGGAGAAAGGAATAGAAGGATATGTTGATGGGGTGAGATGAAGAGGGGTGGGAGGAGGCTCGTGTGGACCATAAACACCAGCATGGACCGTTGGGTCGAATGGCCTGTTTCTGTGCTGTACATTAAAATTCCCCACCCCCTTCACACCACCATTGGTGGCCGTGCCTTCAGCTGCCTGGGCCCTAAGCTCTGGAATTCCCTCCCTAAACCTCTCCGCCTCTCTACCTCTCTCCTCCTTTAAGACGCTCCTTAAAACCTCCCTCTTTGACCAAGCTTTTGGTCACCTGCCCTAATAGCTCCTTGTGTGGCTCGGTGTTGAACTCTGCCTGATTTACGCTCCTGTGAAGCGCCTTAGGGACGTTTTACTAGGTTTAAGGCGGTTAAAGGAGGAAAGAGGGGTAGAGAGGCTGCGAGGGTTAGGGAGGGAATTCCAGAGCTTAGGGCCTTGGCAGCTGAAGGCACGGCAATGGTTGAGCGGCCTTGGAGGACGGATAAGACGTTAAACCGAGGCTCCGTCTGCTCTCGCGGTCGGATGTAAAAGATCCCATGGAACTATGTCTAAGTAGAGCAGAGGAGTTCTCCCCGCTGTCCTGGGGCCAATATTTATCCCTCAATCAATATCTAAAACAGATGATCTGGTCATTATCACATTGCTGTTTGTGGGAGCTTGCTGTGTGTAAATGGGCTGCCGCGTTTCCCACATTACAACAGTGACTCCACTTCAAAAAGTATCTCATTGACTGTAAAACGCTTTGGGACATCCGGTGGTCGTGAAAGGCGCTATATAAATGCAAGTCTTTCTTTCTTTTTAGAATGCCATGTTTTGGGTCTTTATTACTTCACATGCAAGTGATTCATGTTCCAGAGATGAGCAAGAGCAGTCAACAACTTGGAGGAATGCCCCTTTCGAATTATTTTAGCAGATTGTGACTGCATAGATAAGGTCCTTGACTTACCTCCTGAATCCAGAAACGCCTAAATCTCACAAAAAATAGTTTTTATTCATTCCTGGGATGTGGGTGTCGCTGGCAAGGCCAGCATTTATTGCCCATCCCTAATTGCCCTCGAGAAGGTGGTGGTGAGCCGCCTTCTTGAACCGCTGCAGTCCGTGCGGTGAAGGTGCTCCCACAGTGCTGTTAGGGAGGGAGTTCCAGGATTTTGACCCAGCGACGATGAAGGATCGGCGATATACTTCCAAGTCAGGATGGTGTATGACTTGGAGGGGAACTTGGAGGTGGTGGTGTTCCCATGCGCCTGCTGCCCTTGTCCTTCTAGGTGGAAGAGGTCGCGGGTTTGGGAGGTGCTGCCGAAGAAGCCTTGGCGAGTTGCTGCAGTGCATCTTGTAGATGGTACACACTGCAGCCACGGTACGCCGGTGGTGGAGGGAGTGAATGTTTCGGGTGGTGGATGGGGTGCCAATCAAGCGGACTGCTTTGTCCTGGATGGTGTCGAGCTTCTTGAGTGTTGTTGGAGCTGCACTCATCCAGGCAAGTGGAGAGTATTCCATCACACTCCTTACTTGTGCCTTGTAGATGGTGGAAAGGCTTTGGGGAGTCAGGAGGTGAGACATTCGCCGCACAATACCTAGCCTCTGACCTGCTCTTGTTGCCACAGTATTTATGTGACTGGTCCAGTTAAGTTTCTGGTTAATGGTGACCCCCCAGGATGTTGATAGTGGGGGATTCGGCGATGGTAATGCCGTTGAATATCAAGGGGAGGTGGTTAGACTCTCGCTTGTTGGAGATAGTCATTGCCTGGCACTTGTGTGGCGCGAATGTTACCTGCCACTTATCAGCCCAAGCCTGAACATCGTCCAGGTCTTGTTGCATGCGGGCATGGACTGCTTCATTATCTGTGGAGTTGTGAATGGCGCTGAACACTGTGCAGTCATCAGCAAACAGCCCCATTTCTGACCTTATGTTGGAGGGAAGGTCATTGATGAAGCAGCTGAAGATGGTTGGGCCTAGGACACTGCCCTGAGAAACTCCTGCAGCGATGTCCTGGGGCTGTGATGATTGACCTTCAACCACCACAACCATCTTCCTTTGTGCTAGGTATGACTCCAGCCAGTGAGCGTTTTCCCCGATTCCCATTGACTTCAGTTTTACTTCTTATGTTCTTAGGTCGATGACCCTTCCTCAAAACTGGGAAAGGTTGAAGATGTAACAGGTTTTTAAGCAAGTGCAGGGGCAGGGAAAGGGGGGGAGGGGAGGAAAGAACTAAAGGGAAGGTCTGTGATAGGATGGAAGGCAGGAGAGATTAAATGACAAATGGGATGATGGTGCGAGGCAGAAGGAGATGGTAATGGGACAAGTTAAGAAACAAAAGATGGCTCTAGATGAAGTGTAAATGGCAAAATGATCAACAACTGCCATGTGAGAGAGAGAAAAACAAGATAGGGGCCGAGGTTATGGTCTGAAATTGTTGAACTCGATGTTGAGTCCAGAAGGCTGTAAAGGGCCTAGTCGAAAGATGAGGTGCTGTTCCTCGAGCTTACGTTGAGCTTCATTGGAGCAGTGTAAGAGGCCGAGGACCCGGAGAGGTCAGAGTGGGAGTGGAGCGGTGAATTAAAGTGACAGGCGACCGAGAAGCTCGGGATCACCCTTACGGACTGAACGGAGGTGTTCCACAAAGGCAGTCACCCAACCTGCGTTTGGTCTCCCCAATGTAGAGGAGACCACATCGTGAGCAGCGAATACAGTATACTAAATTGCACGAAGTACAAGTAAATCGCTGTTTCACCTGGAAGGAGTGTTTGGGGCCCTGGACCATAAACAAATTAAAAAAAGAACATGAGAAATAGGAGCAGGAGGAGGCCATTCGGCCCTTCGAGCCTGCTCCACCATCCAAATGAGATCAAGGCTGATCTTCTGCCTCAACTCCATTCACCGGCCCTATCGCCATATCCCTTGATGCCCTTACTAGTCAGAAATCTATTGACTTCTGTTTTGAATGTACTCAACGACTGAGCCTCCACAACCCTCTGGGGTAGAGAATTCCGCAGATTCACCACCCTCTGTGTGAAGAAACGTTGACTCTGTTTCTCTCTCCACAGATGTTGCCTGACCTGCCACGTGCTTCCTCCATTCTCTGTTTTTATTTCAGATTTCCAGCATCTGCAGTATTTTGCTATTGTTGTTGGTGGTGTTGTTGTTGTTGCCTCCTGATGGCCCGCCCTCAGCTCTCGGCCAATCACAAAACGGGTCCCGCCCAAAACTCCACCCCCGCCCAATGGGAGCGCGCCGCTTGCCCTGACCGACAGCCGGCTCCACCAATCAGACACGCAGTCGGGCGGAGAATCAGGCGGCAGCTGGGGATTGACAGCCAGGCGGACCAATCAGAACGCGGGGGAGCCCCAGCCCCGGCCCAGCGGTGGGTGGGATTTGGTGATTGACAGCCAGGCGGATCAATCAGACCGCGCGGTGACCCAGCCCGGCCCAGTGGCGGACGGGAAGCGGTAATTGACAGACAGGCGGACCAATCAGATAGCGGGGGCGGTGACCCAGGCCGGCCCAGCGCGGCCGCGGCAGAGAAGACAGGTGATTGACAGCCAAGAGGACCAATCAAACCGCGGGACTCCCAGCCCCGCCCGGCAGTGGGTAGGAGGCAGTGATTAACAGCCAGTCGGACCAATCAGATCGCGGGGCAGCCGCAGCCCCGCCCAGCGGTCGGTGGGAGGCGGTGATTGACAGCAGAGTGAACCAATCAGACCGCGGAGAGTCCCAGCCCCGCCGGCAGTGGGTAGGAGGCAGTGATTAACAGCCAGTCGGACCAATCAGATCGCGGGGCAGCCCCAGCCCCGCCCAGCGGTCGGTGGGAGCCGGTGATTGACAGCAGAGCGGACAAATCAGAGCGCGGGACAGCCCAAGCCCCGCCCGGCGGTCGCTGGGAGGCGGTGATTGACAGCAAAGCGGACCAATCAGACCGAGGTGGGAGACCCAGCCCGGCCCAGCGGTGGGTGGGAATTGGTGATTGACAGACGCGCGCACCAATCAGACGGTGGAGCAGCCCCAGCCCCGCCCAGCGGTGGGCGAGACCTGGTGATTGACAGCCGACCTAACCAATCAGATCGCGGGGCAGCCCCAGCCCCGCCCAGCGGTCGGTGGGAGCCGGTGATTGACAGCAGAGAGAACCAATCAGACCGCGGAGAGTCCAAGCCCCGCCCGGCGGTCGCTGGGAGGCGGTGATTGACAGCAAAGCGGACCAATCAGACCGAGGTGGGAGACCCAGCCCGGCCCAGCGGCGGGTGGGAATTGGTGATTGACAGACGCGCGCACCAATCAGACGGTGGAGCAGAACCAGCCCCGCCCAGCGATGGGCGAGACCTGGTGATTGACAGCCGAGCTGACCAATCAGACCGCGGAGGCACCCCAGCCCCGCCCAGCAGTGGGCGGCAGACGGTGATTGACAGCCGAGCCAACCAATCAGAGCGCGGCGGGCGGTAACCCATCCCAGCCCAGCGCTGCCGCGGCAGTGAAGGCGATCAGAGGCGGCGAAGCGGCTTCGGATCTTCGGGAGGTAATTTTCGGCCTCGGTTACCGCGGGGCCGGGGATCGCGAGGGCTGACGTCGGGCCGCCGCGTTGCTAAGAGCCGGGGTGTGTGTGGGGGAGGGGGAGCGACGTCCCCTCTGCGCATCCGCCTACGCGCATGTCCCCATCTGCGCAGCCCCCTTTGCGCAAGTGGGGACCTGCGCAGGCGCGCTAACTCTCTGCCCCTGGGGCATTCTGGGAGTTGTAGTCCAGCCGCCCGACATCCGGTGGGAGCAAAAGGGGTCACTTCCGCTGCAGCTAGGACTGGGTTCAGAGGTCAGCGATGGGGGCACAATGGGCTAAGTTGAAGGCCCTGGAATAAAAGTGGCCCCAGGGAGAGGGAATTGGCCCTTTGCATTTTGTGGTATATATCAATGATTTGGACTTGAATGTAGGAAGTATGATTAAGAAGTTTGCAGATGATACAGAAATTGGCCGTGTGGTTGATAATGAAGAAGGAAGCTGTAGACTGCAGGAAGATATCAATAAATTGGTCATTGGGCAGAACAGTGGCAAATGGAATTCAATCCGGAGAAGTGTGAGGGAATGCATTTGGGGAGGGCGAACAAGGAAAGGGAATCTTCTCTTCTTAGGCAGTCCCTCGGAACCGAGGATGACTTGCTTCCACATTAAAAATGAGTTCTCAGGTGACTGATGAGTCCAATGCGGGGACCGACAGTCTCTGTCACAGGTGGGGCAGACGGTGGTTGAAGGGGCGGGTGGGTGGGGTGCTTGGGTTGACGTGCGCTCCTTGCGCTGTTTGCGCTTGGCTTCCGCTTGCTCCCGGCCAAGAGACTCGAGGTGTTCGGCGCCTTCCCGGATGCTTCTCCTCCACTTTGTGCGGTCTTGGGCCAGGGATTCCCCGGTGTCGGTGGGGATGTTGCACTTTTTCAAGGAGGCTTTGAGGGTGTCCTCGAAGCGTTTCCTCTGCCCACCTGGGGCTCTATTGCCGTGTCGGAGCTCCGAGTAGAGCGCTTGTTTTGGGAGTCTCGTATCGGGCATGCGGACAATGTGACCCGTCCATCGGAGCTGATCGAGCGTGGTCAAAGCTTCGATGCTGGGGATGTTGGCCTGAGCGAGAACACTGACGTTGGTGCGCCTATCCTGCCAATGGATTTGCAGGATCTTGCGGAGGCAGCGTTGGTGGTACCTCTCCAGTGCTTTGAGGCGCCTGCTGTACATGGTCCATGTCTCTGAGGCATACAGGAGGGCGGGTATCACTGCTGCTCTGTAGACCATGAGCTTGGTGCCGGGTTTGAAGTCCTGGTCTTCAAACACTCTCTTCCTCAGGCGACCGAAGGCTGCACTGGCACACTGAAGGCGGTGTTGGACTTCGTCATCGACGTCTGCCCTTGTTGACAGTAGGCTCCCGAGGTACGGAAACTGGTCCACGTTGTCCAAGGCCTTATGGATTTTGATAATCGGGGGGCAGTACTGTGTGGCGGGGGCAGGTTGGTAGAGGACCTTTGTCTTACGGATGTTTAGTGTAAGGCCCATGCTCTCGTACGCTTCGGTGAAGATGAAGGTGAATACACATTAAACGGTAGGACACTGAGAAGTGAGGATGATACCAATCGACTGCAACAGACATAGAAAGGCTAGCAGAATGGGCAGACAAGTGGCAGATGGAATTTAATACAGAGAAGTGTGAGGTGATGCATTTTGGCAGAAGGAACAGGGAGAGGCAATATACACTTCATGGCACAGTTGTAAAGAGTGTGCAGGGACAGAGAAAAGAAAGAAAGACTTGCATTTATGTAGCACCTTTCACGACCACCGGACGTTTCAAAGCGCTTTACAGCCAATGAAGTACTTTTTTTTTTGAAGTGTAGTCACTGTTGTAATGTGGGAAATGCGGCAGCCAATTTGCGCACAGCAAGCTCCCACAAACAGCAATGTGATAATGACCAGATAATCTGTTTTTGTTGTCTTGGTTGAGGGATAAATATTGGCCAGGACACCAGGACATCGAAATAGTGCTATGGGATCTTTTACGTCCACCCGAGAGACCAGACGGGGCCTCGGTTTAACGTCTCATCCGAAAGACGGGGCCCCCCTCAGCACTGCACTGGAGAGTCAGCCTAGCTTTATGTGCTCAAGTCCTTGGAGCGGGACTGTGAACCCACAACCTTCTGACTCAGGCGAGTGTGCTACCAACTGAGCCACGGCTGACACTTGAGACCTAGGAGTTAATGTGCATAGGTCCCTGAAGGTGGCAGGGACATATTGAGAGAGTGGTTAGCAAAGCATATGGGATCTTGGGCTTCATAAATAGAGGTATTGAGTGCAAAAGTAGAGAAGTTATGCTGAACCTTTATAAAGCGTTGGTTAGTCACAACTGGAGTATTGCGTCCAGTTCTGGTCACCACACTTTAGGAAGGATGTGAAGGCCCTTGAGAGGGTGTAGAGGAGATTCACCAGAATGGTTCCGGGGATGGGGGATCTTAGCTACAAGGACAGGTTGGAGAAGCTGGATTTGTTTTCATTCGAGCAAAGGAGGTTGAGGGGTGATTTGATAGAGGTGTACAAGATTATGACGGGTTTGGATAGGCTAGACGGGGAAAGGCTGTTCCCACTAGTTGATGGTACAAGGACTAGGGGACACAGATTTAAGGTTTTGGGCAAGAGATACAGGGGGGATGTGAGGAAAAACCTTTTTACGCATCGAGTGGTGAGGACCTGGAACTCGCTGCCGACGGAAGTGGTGGAAGCGGAGACACTCAATGTTTTCAAGGGGTGACTGGATAGGCACTTGAGGGAAATAAACTTGCAGGGCTACGGGGATAGAGCGGGGGGAATGGGACTGACTGGATTGCTCTACAGAGAGCCGGCACGGACTCGATGGGCCGAATGGCCTCCTTCTGTGCCGTTCTAAGTGCAGAGGATCAGAGGGACCTTGGAGTGCATGTCCATAGATCCCTGAAGGTAGCAGGACAGGTAGATAAGGTGGTTAAGAAGGCACATGGGATTCTTGCCTTTATTAGCCGAGGCATAGAATATAAGAGCAGGGAGGTTATGCTTCAACTGTATAAAACACTAGTTAGGCCGCAGCTAGATTACTGCGTGCAGTTCTGGTCACCACATTACAGGAAGGATGTGATCGCACTAGAGAGGGTGCAGAGGAGATTTACGAGGATGTTGCCGGGAGTAGAGAATCTTAGCTACGAGGAAAGACTGGATAGGCTGGGGTCTGTTTTCTTTGGAACAGAAGAGGCTGAGGGGAGACCTTATTGAGATGTATAAAATTATGAGGGGCCGAGATAGAGTGGACAGGAAGGATCTATTCCCCTTAGCAGAGAGGTCAACAACCAGGGGGCAGAGATTTAAAGTAATTGGTAAAAGGTTTAGAAGAGATCTGAGGGGAAATGTTTTCACCCAGAGGGTGGTGGGGGTCTGGAACTCACTGCCTGAAAGGGTGGTAGAGGCAGAAACCCTCATCGCATTTAAAAAGTTCTTGGATGTGCACTTGAAGTGCCGTAACCTACAGGGCTACGGACCAAGAGCTGGGAAGTGGGATTAGGCTGGAGAGCTCTTTGTCGGCCGGCGCGGACACGATGGGCCGAAATGGCCTCCTTCCGTGCTGTAACTTTCTGGGATTCTATGGCCCAGTGATTGGAGCAAGGTGCACAGTGATGTTCCTCAGGGGTCGGTACGAGGACCACTGCTTTTCTTAACAAATGAGAGGTATTACATTTTGGTAGGAAGAATAGGGAGGTCACTTATCACTTGGAGGGTGCGAGTCTGGGTGGGGTAGAGGAACAAAGGGATCTCGGAGTACAAATACACAAATCACTAAAAGTTGCGCCACAGGTTAGCAAGGCCATAAAAAAAGCAAACCAAGCACTCGGGTTTATTTCTAGAGGGATAGAATTGTAAAGTAGGGAAGTTATGCTAAACCTGTATCGAACCTTGGAGTACTGCGTGCAGTTCTGCCAGAGGATATCGAGGCACTGGAGAGGGTGCAGAGACGATTTACAAGGATGATACCAGAAATGCGAGGGTAAACCTATCAGGAAAGGATGAACAGGCTGGGTCTCTTTTCTCTTGAAAAGAGAAGGCTGAGGGGTGACCTATTAGAGGTCTTTAAAATTATGAAGGGTTTTGATAAGAGTGGATACAGAGAGAGTGTTTCTAGAGGCCATCAATATAAGAGAGTCACCAAGAAATCCAATCGGGAATTCAGGAGAAACTTCTTCACCCAGAGAGTGGTGAGAATTTGGAACTCGCTACCACAGGGAGTGGTTGAAGCGAATAGTATAGATGCATTTAAGGGGAGGCTAGACAAGCATATGAGGGAGAAGGGAATAGAGGGTTATGCTGATAGATTTAGATGGGGAAAGACGGGAGGAGGCTCGAGTGGAGTATAAACGCCGGCATGGACTGGTTGGGCTGAATGGCCTGTTTCTGTGCTGTATATCCTGTGTAATCCTATGTGATATATATTAATAACTTGAACGTGGGTGTACAGGGCACAATTTCAAAATCTGCAGATGACTCAAAACTTGGAAGTATAGTGAACAGTGAGGAGGAGAGTGATTGACTTCAAGAGGACACAGACAGGCTGGTGAAACAGGCTGAGGATTGGGAGGATTTTAGAATTCAGCAAAGGAGGACCAAGAAATTGATAAAGAAAGGGAAAGTAGAATATGAGAGTAAACTAGCGAGAGACATCAAAACAGACTGTAAAAGCTTATATAGGTATGTAAAAAGCGAAAGATTAGCGAAAGTAAATGTGGGTCCCTTACAGGCTGAGACAGGAGAAATTAAACAAATACTTTGTGTCTGTCTTCACGGAAGAAGACACAAAAAACTTCTCGGAAATAGTGGAGAACCAAGGCTCTAGCAAGAATGAGGAACTGAAAGATATTAGTATTAGTAAAAAAGTAGTACTGGAGAAATTAATGGGACTGATGGCCAATAAATCCCCTGGACCTGATGGCCTACATCCTAGGGTTTTGAAAGAGTTGGCTACAGAGATAGTGGATGCATTGGTTGTCATTTTCCAAAATTCCATAGATTCTAGAATGGTTCCGGTGGATTGGAAGGTAGCAAATGTAACCCCACTATTTAAGAAAGGAGGGAGAGAGAAAACAGGGAACTACAGACCAGTTAGCCTCACATCAGTAGTAGGGAAAATGCTAGAATCTATTATTAAGGACGTGGTAACAGGGCACTTAGAAAATAATAATAGGATTGGGCAGAGTCAACACGGATTTATGAAAGGGAAATCATGTTTGACAAATTGGTTAGAGTTTTTTGAGGTAACTAGCAGGATAGATAAGGGGGAACCAGTGGATGTGGTGTATTTGGATTTTCAGAAGGCATTCGATAAGGTGCCACACAAGAGGTTATTAAACAAAATTAGGGCTCATGGGATTGGGGGTAATATACTAGCATGGATTGAGGATTGGTTAACGGACAGAAAACAGAGAGTAGGAATAAATGGGTCATTTTCGGGTTGGCAGGCTGCAACTAGTGGGGTACCGCAAGGATCAGTGCTTGGGCCTCAGCTATTCACAATCTACATCAATGATTTGGATGAGGGGACCAAATGTAATATATCCAAGTTTGCTGATGATACAAAGCTGGGTGGGAATGTAAGTTGTGAGGAGGATGCAAGGAGGCTTCAAGGGGATATAGACAGGCTAAGTGAGTGGGCAAGAACATGGCAAATGGAATATAATGTGGAGAAATGTGAAGTTATCCACTTTGGTAGGAAAAACAGAAAATCAGAGTTTTTTTAAATGGTGAGAGATTGGGAAATGTTGGTGTTCAGAGGGACCTGGGTGTCCTTGTACACGAATCACTGAAAGTTAACATGCAGGTACAGCAAGCAATTAGGAAAGTAAATGGTATGTTGGCCTTTATTACAAGAGGATTTGAGTATAAGAGTAAAGACGTCTTACTGCAATTATATAGGGCCCTGGTGAGACCACACCTGGAGTATTGTGTACAGTTTTGGTCTCCTTACCTAAGGAAGGATATACTTGCCATAGAGGGAGTGCAACAAAGGTTCACCAGACTGATTCCTGGGATGGGGGGATTGTCCTATGAGGAGAGATTGAGTAGACTAGGCCTATATTCTCTGGAGTTTAGAAGAATGAGACGGGATCTCATTGAAACATACAAAATTCTTACAGGGCTTGACAGGGTAGATGCAAGGAGGATGTTTCCCCTGGCTGGGGAGTCTAGAACCAGGGGTCACAGTCTCAGAATAAGGGGTCGGCCATTTAGGACTGAAATGAAGAGGAATTTCTTCACTCAGAGGGTGGTGAATCTTTGGAATTCTCTACCCCGGAGGGCTGTGGAGGCTCAGTCATTGAGTATATTCAAGACAGAGATCGATAGATTTTTGAATATTAAGGGAACCAAGGGATATGGGGATAGTGCTGGAAAGTGGAGTTGAGGTAGAAGATCAGCCATGATCTTATTGAATGGCGGAGCAGGCTCGAGGGGCCGAATGGCCGACTCCTGCTCCTATTTCTTATGTTCTTATGAAACGGGCGGACACGTGGCAGATGAAATTTAGCGCAGAGAAGTGCCAAGTGATATCATAGAAATTTACAGCACAGAAGGAGGCCATTCGGCCCATCGTGTCCGTGCCGGCCGACAAAGAGCTATCCAGGCTAATCCCACTTTCCCACCAAAAGAACCAAAGGCAACATAAGAAAAAACTTTTTTACGCAGCGAGTGGTTAGGATCTGGAATGCGCTGCCTGAAAGGGTGGTGGAGGCAGATTCAATCACGGCTTTCAAAAGAGAGTTGGATAAGTACCTGAAGGAAAGAAATTGTCTGGGCTATGGGGAAAGGGTGGGGGAGCGAGACTGGCTGTGATACATTTTGGTAGGAAGAATGAGGAGAGGACATATAAACTAAATGGTCCAATCCTGAAGGGGGTGCACGAACAGAGAGACCTGGGGGTATATGTGCACAAATCATTGAAGGTGGCAGGGCAGGTTGAGAAAGCGGTTAAAAAAGCTTACAGGATCCAGGTATTCATAAATAGAGGTATAGAGTACAAAATTATGC
>JASTWF010001974.1:0-47039 GCA_030390025.1 Squalus acanthias | reverse complement strand
GTACATGGGGTGTAGGAGGAGATTCCTCCTCCTCCTCTCTCTGCGCGGTGAGTTAAGACCAAATTGCAAGCACGAACCTGGCACTCGGCAGTGTGTCGCCCCCCAGCCCCCGCTATACGCCCGTGTCTCGATTCAGAAAGCACGAAGAGAAACAGTTGCGCAAATGGGAAGAAGGCAATCACTGTACTTGTTTGTAAAATTGTTTTGAGACACCCAAACAGCTTATTTCTTCACTTCTCATCATTTCCGTCACCAATATCTGCATAAATTTGTGCTTCATAAATTCCCCAGATCCAGTCATAAATTCTAATTACACCAGTCGCGACGAGTTGACAGATCATTTGGAGGAATCCATCTCTAAGCATTGGCTGTATTCGCCTCTCTCCTGTCCACTTTCTATGAGATGCTCGTTAATGAGTTGACGGGCACTGAGTGTTGATGAGAAAATCATCAAATCTTAGAATAGCACAGCACAGAAGGAGGCCGTTCGGCCCATCGAGTCTGCGCCGGCTCCTTCGAAGAGCAATCCAGTTAGTCCCACTCCCCCTGCGCTCTCCCCATATCTCTGAAATTTTTTCGCCAGCAAGTATTATCCAATTCCCTTTTGAAGGCGACTATTGAATCTGTATCCAGCACCCTATCAGGCAGCGCATTCCAAATCCTAACCACTCGTTGTGTAAAAAAGTTTTTCCTCATGTCGCCTCTGGATCTTTTGTCAATCACCTTAAATCTGTGCTCTCTGGTTATCGACCCTTCAGCCATTGGAAACAGTTTCTCTTTATTTACTCTATCAAAACTGTGCATGATTTTAAACACCTCAATCAAATCTCCTCTTAGCCTTCCGATAGCAAAATACTGCGGATGCTGGAAATCCGAAATAACAACAGAAAATGCTGGAAAAGCTCAGCAGGCCAGGCAGCATCCGTGGAGAGAGAAACAGCGTTAACGTTTCAGGTCGAAGACCTTTCGTCAGAACTGGAAAAAAGCAGCAAATGAAATAGATTTAAAGCAAGGATAAAGCTGGGAAAAGGGGGAGGGGATGAAAGAACAAAAGGAGAGATTAAGAGACATTGAGAGACATTAAAAGATGATCAAGGCTAGAGGAGGTGTTAATGTGACAGGTTGAGGCTAAAAGAAGTGTGAAATGCACTGGCAGAATGAAGGACAGCTGCCAGCTTCTGGGAGGAAAAAAAAGGGGGGGCCAAACAAAAGGGTTAATGAAAAAATAAAATATAAATGTGATTGGGGCCGAGGTTATGATCTAAAATTGTTGAACTCGATGTTGAGTCCAGGAAGCTGCCTGGCCTGCTGAGTTTTTCCAGCGTTTTCTGTTGTTTCTCCTCTTAGCCTTCTCTGCTCTAAGGAGAACAACCCCAGCTCCTCCAGTCTATCCACGTAACTGTAATCCCTCATCCCTGGAACCATTCTAGTAAATCTCCTCTGCACCCTCTCCAAAGCCTTCACATCCTCCCTAAAGTGCGGGGCCCAGAATTGGACACAATTCTCCAGCTGGGGCTGAACTAGTGTTTATTCAGGTTTAGCACAACTTCCTGGCTTTTGTAGTCTGGGGCTAGAAATTCGGCTCCTTTGCACCTTCTGTTAGTGCCTCCAGGGGTGCTAACGGGGCGCAAAGTGCTTATCGGCCGAGGGAGGCGTAGAAAAAAGCGCCTCCGGAGAGATTCGGCGGGGCGTTGCTTAGCCGCTACCCGATAGCGGCGCGCCCCCGCTGGTAGTGCCCTGAGCCGCTGCACCGCAGGCGAGGACGTCATCCCAGTGTGCCACAGCCCCTTACCGCCACGCGGCAGAAATTCGGCTGCGCCCCGCATTGTCAGTGCCAGCCACACGGGTTGCGACCCGCGCCGCCATTTTCTTTTTTTGGCCGACCTCCAGGTCGGCCCTCCGTGGTGGGCTGTGGCGTGGTCCTGGCCGCCATCGCATAGCCCGACATCGCATCTCGGCGCCAGGCTGCTGCCATGGCCCACCATGCCTCCCTGGTGGCCTAGTGTGGGTCACCGGAGGCCCTGCACAGTGCGCAGCGGCCTTCCCCTTGAACTGAAGGGGAGGGGCGTTGAAACGCGGCAGCGTTCCGCGGAGCTTCCGCCGATCGCACCCCGACATCGCCTCGGTTAACGCCCCACCAGGAAGTGGAGTGCCCGAGATTGCGATCCACTTCCTGTGCGGGGCGGCAAACCGAATTTAGCGGCCGGGGCGTCACTTTCCCAAATAGGACATAACCGAATTTTGCGCCCTATGCCTCTATTTATAAAACCCAGGATCCCATTCGCTTTATTAACTGCTTTGTTAACCTGTCCTGTGAAGGAATATACTATATAACCTTTTCTGAAAAATATATTATATAGCCTTTTTAGAAAAATACACTATCTTATAAAAGAATTCTGGCCTTGTTGAGATAAGAATGTGGTTGACCCTGAGGAGTACCTTATAAGGAACTCTACCTTATAAATTCTTTAAAACATGACAAACTGGGTTTGGAAATTTAGAAACCTAATTATGAAATAGCTATGAAAGAATTCTGGCTATTGAAACAGGACAAGTTGTTGACCCTGAATAAATAACCTTATTAAAACAGAAGAATGGGTGGCTCCAAGTGGCTGACCTTTTGGGAACAAAACAATGGTCAACCCTGGATAAGTGATCTAAATTAAACCTCGTAAAGATGGCACATAAGATAAGGAACATCTGCCCTCGTAAAGATGACACATGAAATAAGGGACATCTGCCTTCACACCAATATGGTAAAAACTCCCAATAACTATTGCCGATACAGCAGTAAGAATTGTAGAGGTCAGCAGAAAGATGAATAGTGATAATTAACTTGGATCAGCAGAAACCTTATGGGATACAACTGAAAAAGGGTATAAATATTGAAGTTTCAAATGGAATATCAGACTCGCTTTAATCGGGCAAGGCGATTCTCGACTGCAGAGGCGGCTCTGTGGTCTTCCACTCTTTGTACCTCAGGGATCGAAGGTAATTTGATATTGATGGACATCCTGTATAGAAAATTTTAAGAACTGTAATACCGAAGTGAAGTTGAGATTTAAAAGTAAGATTCTCTATTAAAAATAAGATCATATTTTTCTCTTTTAAGAACTGTTAACGTTGCGATTGACTGATTCACCAACTGTAAATTGCATGTCAGTTCTTTTAATAAATCTCTCTATATTTTTAGAATTATCTCACATAAGTCTTCTGTATCAATAACTCGCGAACCCAATCTCTGTACACTCTTTGGTGCAGAGGTACATTTCTGAAGGAGATCTCCGGACCCTCATAATATCCGGATGTTACAGTTTGGCTAAACTTATTAAAAGTGCTATCTGGAGGACGGTAACATTCTCGGGTTGTTCCTTTCCTTTAGGGAGAGAGAGCCCGGACCTTTAGACCCAGTTAAGCGTCTTTAGGATTCGGCTACCTCAAACTTTAGTTGAAAGTGAACGTCTGAGAAATACGCCTGATCCGGGATAACCCCAAAGGGGCTCGGACTAGTAAATATCCTTTCAGTCCTGCCACCTTCAGAGATTTGTGCATAAGCACCCCCAGGTCTCTCTCTTCTTGCACCCCCTTTAAAATTGTACCATTTAGCGTATAAGAGGAGCGAGACAGATGAGGATAGGGTTCAAAGTCACCCGTGGCACCCGTACCCCAATCAGGTGGCCAGCACCCTCAGGAGAAGAGAGGGAACATGGAATAGAGGTATAAGTTGGGGGTGGGAGGGGGGTGGGGAGGCAGCTCAGGATCCATGGTGCTTGGGCCATTTCCTGACTTCTGGTTGGAGGCTGGGGTTATTAAATAACACAGGAGCCAATCGCCAGCAAGGGAGAGGTTAAGATGGAAGGAGAAGAGGAGACATCTCACACTCCTGCCCCTTCATTGGTTGCCTCTTCCCTGGTCCCAAATTCCAGGGGCCTCCACCTACCACAGATTTACCATTTATACCATTTATATAGCGCCTTTAACGTAGTAAAACATAATCAGACAAAAATGGAGAGAGAGAGAAAAGTTGATGTTTTATTGGTGCAAATGCACCTTTGGTGACAGAGCAGGCTGGGGGGTAGGGGTCGGGGGGTGGTGGGGGGTGCGGGGGGAAGTTTATGGCTATTACTAAATGTCACACATTCAATCAGCCAACACTGCAGAGAGAGCAAGACCAGAGACAAGAGTGAAACACAAAATATCGCAAACAAAACCCAGCACAGGACACAGCAGCAGTCTGACAGAGAATCATAGACTGGTTACAGCACAGAAGGAGGCGATTCGGCCCGTCGAGCCCGTGCCAGCTCTCTGCAAGAGCACTTCAGCCATTCCCACTCCCCACCCTTTCCCCGTAGCCCTGCAAATTTTTTTTCCTTCAGATACTTATCCAACTCCCTTTTGAAAGCTGTGATTGAATCTGCCTCCACCACCCTTTCAGGCAGTGCATTCCAGATCTTAACCACTCGCTGCGTAAAAAAGTTTTTTCTTATGTCGCCTTTGGTTCTTCTGCCAATCACCTTAAATCTGCGTCCTCTGGTTCTCGACCCTTCTGCCAATGGGAACAGTTTCTCTCTATCTACTCTGTCTAGATCCCTCATGATTTTGAACACCTCTATCAAATCTCCTCTCAGCCTTCTCTGCTCTAAGGAGACCAACCCCAGCTTCTCTAGTCTATCCACGTAACTGAAGGTCCTCATCCCTGGAACCATTCTTGTAAATCTTTCCTGCACCTTCTCTGAGGCCTTCACATCCTTCCTAAAGTGCGTTGCCCAGAATTGGACACAATGGCCCAGAAATTCGGCTCCCTGGCTTCCCGCGGGTGCAAGGATCCCGCGCGCACTTACCTACCGCGCCTGTTGTTGACCTCTGGGCCCACGGGGACTTCAGCTCCTGGGCCTCCTGCAGCTGCCGGCACGCAGTGCTTGCGTGTCCCAGGGGCGCAGTTAGTGCGATGCGTCCCCTGGGATCACGTGGGCCATGGAGAACCAATGGCAGCAGACCATCTTTCATTCATAGATTTGACAGGAAGACCTGTCAAATCTATGAATTGAAATCGGCCCCAAAACAACACCTAAACTTCAAATAAATTAAAAAAAAAACCATCACATTTTTAAAATAACTATAAGTTAAATAAATTAACTACTTTAAACAAAAATTTAAATTTTTGAAAAAATTAAAATACTTTTTAACAGTGCTAAAAATAAACTTACCTTTCTTTAAAGTATCTAAAAAAGATAAACCTGTTGAAATTTTTTTTAAATTGTAATTAATTAACCACTTACCTTGTTGAAAACGGGTCCTGCGCCTCCTTTTTAAAAGCGCAGCCTCTTCAATACTTACCCTCCCGTAGAAACCTGAAAAAAACCTAAGTTTGCTGCGTGCGCGCAGCCTCTACCACGCACGTGGTTCACCTCTGAACCGCTCCCTTCACCAGACCGGAAGTTCCGGTTTCCCACGCATGCGCAGTGCATGCAGGAAACCGGCACTTCAGGAGGCCTTACAGGTGAGTACACAGCGCGTACTCACCCGGGAAGGGCCGAATTTTTGGCCCATTACTCCAGTTGGGGCTGAACCAGTGTTTTATAAAGGTTCATCATAACTTCCTTGCGTTTGTACTCTATGCCTCTGTTTATGAAGCCCAGGATCCCGTATGCCTTTTTAACCGCTTTCTCAACCTGCCCTGCCACCTTCAACGATTTGTGCACATATACCCTCAGGTCTCTCTGTTCATGCACCCCCTTTAGGATTGTACCCTTTAGTTTATATTGCCTCTCCTCGTTCTTCCTACCAAAATGTATCACTTTGCACTTTTCTGCGTTAAATTTCATTTGCCACGTGTCCGCCCATTTCACCAGCCTGTCTATGTCTTCCTGAAGTCTATCACTATCCTCCTCACTGTTCACTATACTTCCAAGTTTTGTGTCATCTGAAAATTTTGAAATTGTGCCCTGTACACCCACACCCAAGTCATTAATATATATCAAGAAAAGCAGTGGTCCCGGAACCGACCCCTGGGGAACACCACTATACCTTCCTCCAGTCCGAAAAACAACTGTTTACCACTACTCTCGGTCTCCTGCCACTCAGCCAATTTTGTATCCATGCTGCCACTGTCCCTTTTATTCCATGGGCTTCAACTTTGCTGGCAAGCCTATTATGTGGCACTTTATCAAACGACTTTTTGGAAATCCATGTACACCACGTCAACTGCATTACCCTCATCAACCCTCTCTGTTACCTCATCAAAAAACTCGATCAAGTTAGTTAAACATGATTTGCCTTTAACAAATCCATGCTGGCTTTCCTTAATTAATCCACACTTGTCCAAGTGACTGTTAATTTTGTCCCAGATAATCATTTCTAAGAGCTTCCCCACTACCGAAGTTAAACTGACTGGCCTGTAGTTGCTGGGTTTATTCTTAAGAAAGGAAAATCTACACAGTAAACATGGAAGAGTAACACACAGGGGAAACCATCTGTCCTGTATGTGTGTAGATATGTGTGAGCGTGTGTGTGTGTGTGAGTGTGACTGTGTGTATAATTGTGCGTGTTTGTGTGTAACTGTGTAACTACAAACCCAGTGGGACATTGTGTGGACAGCCGACACTGCCTCTGTACGAGGGCAGGAAGAGTCTGTTCCTGATGTGCGGGGCCTGATGCTGCGATATGTTCCTGTCTACCTGCGCCCTCTCTTTCTGTGCTGTCGAGCTCTTCATATCCCAATGTTTTGTTTTGCAATGATTAAGAACTATCTGCTGAGTGAATGGTGACATGGGGCGGTGTGTGTGGGGCTGAGAGTCAATCCAGGTGACAGCCTGGCAGACACTGTGACAGAGCTAATGAGACGTCAGCATTCCTTCTGTACCTCTCACAGACAGCTGGATACAAGACATCAGCCAGAGAGATAAGGAGGAAAGGAAACACTGAGGAAAGCCTCCTCCTTGAAGTTGGACGAGACCAGGCTCCGGTCAAAGACACGACGTTCACACAAAGCGCACTCAATAGTTAGAAGAATGAACGCCATCAAGTATTCCATCCAATTGGCTGTTGTTACAAAGTCAGCCGTGGCTCAGTGGGCAGCACTCTCGTCTCTGAGCCAGAAGGTGGTGGGTTCAAGTCCCACTCCAGAGACTTGAGCACAAAATCCAGACTGACACTGCAGTGCAGTACTGAGGGAGCGCCGCACTGCCGGAGGGGCAGTACTGAGGGAGCGCCGCACTGCCGGAGGGGCAGTACTGAGGGAGCGCTGCACTGTCGGAGGGGCAGTACTGAGGGAGCGCCGCACTGTCGGAGGGGCAGTACTGAGGGAGCGCCGCACTGCCGGAGGGGCAGTACTGAGGGAGCGCTGCACTGTCGGAGGGGCAGTACTGAGGGAGCGCCGCACTGCTGGAGGGGCAGTACTGAGGGAGCGCCGCACTGTCGGAGAGGCAGTACTGAGGGAGCGCCGCACTGTCGGAGGGGCAGTACTGAGGGAGTGCTGCACTATCGGAGGGGCAGTACTGAGGGAGCACCGCACTGTCGGAGGGGCGGTACTGAGGGAGCACCGCACTGTCGGAGGGGCAGTACTGAGGGAGCGCCGCACTGCTGGAGGGGCAGTACTGAGGGAGCGCTGCACTGTCGGAGGGGCAGTACTGAGGGAGTGCCGCACTGTCGGAGGGGCAGTACTGAGGGAGCGCCGCACTGTCGGAGGGGCAGTACTGAGGGAGCGCCGCACTGCCGGAGGGGCAGTACTGAGGGAGCGCCGCACTGTCGGAGGGGCAGTACTGAGGGAGTGCTGCACTGTCGGAGGGGCAGTACTGAGGGAGCACCGCACTGTCGGAGGGGCAGTACTGAGGGAGCGCCGCACTGTCGGAGGGGCAGTACTGAGGGAGCACCGCACTGTCGGAGGGGCAGTACTGAGGGAGCACTGCACTGTCGGAGGGGCAGTACTGAGGGAGCACTGCACTGTCGGAGGGGCAGTACTGAGGGAGCACTGCACTGTCGGAGGGGCAGTACTGAGGGAGCGCTGCACTGTCGGAGGGGCAGTACTGAGGGAGCGCTGCACTGTCGGAGGGGCAGTACTGAGGGAGTGCTGCACTGTCGGAGGGGCAGTACTGAGGGAGCGCTGCACTGTCGGAGGGGCAGTACTGAGGGAGCACTGCACTGTCGGAGGGGCAGTACTGAGGGAGTGCTGACCTTTAACAAATCAGCAGGCTGTCAAGACTTTAGTTTTATTTCTGTCCTACAGCACAGAACCTTGATCATTACAGCTCTCTGCACTGGCGTGTCAGAATAAATTCTCCGCTCAACTCCAGAATTAAGGTTTGATGCTGTTAACTTCTGACACAGATATAAGAACCTGTCCCAGGACTATCCAATGGTACAATAAAGGCAGGTAGATATTCTGGGGTTTCACTAGACTGCCTTTGAGTATCGGGGTGGCTGGAACCAATGATAGGGTAGGGAGTGAATCGGTCCCTTTTACCCGCTGTGTGCTGTACATGTACAGGAGACACTGAGACACACACGGGCCGTACAGTACCAGACGGGAGTGAATCGGTCCCTTTTACCCGCTGTGTGCTGTACATGTACAGGAGACACTGAGACACACACGGGCCGTACAGTACCAGACGGGAGTGAATGGTTGCCTTTTACCCGCTGTGTACTGTACATGTACAGGAGCTGACACTGAGACACACACGGGCCGTACAGTACCAGACGGGAGTGAATCATTCCCTTTTACCCGCTGTGTGTTCTGTACATAGAAACATAGAAGATAGGAGCAGGAGTAGGCCATTCGGCCCCTCGAGCCTGCTCCGCCATTCAATGAGATCATGGCTGATCATCCAAACTTAGTACCCTGTCCCTGCCTTCTCCCCATATCCCTTGATCCCTTTAGCTTTAAAAAATATATCTAACTCCTTCTTGAATATATTTAATGAATTGGCCTCAACTGCCTTCTGTGGTAGAGAATTCCACAGGTTCACCACTCTCTGGGTGAAGAAATTCCTCCTCATCTCTGTCCTAAATGGCTTACCCCTTATCCTTAGACTGTGACCCCTGGTTCTGGACTCCCCCGCCATCGGGAACATCCTTCCTGCATCTAGTCTGTCTAGTCCTGTTAGAAAGAGAGACACTAAGACACACACGGGCTGTACAGTACCAGACGGGTGTGAATCGTTCCCTTTTACCCGCTGTGTGCTGTACATGTACAGGAGCTGACACTGAGACACACATGAAATATGTCACATAGGAGTGAATCACAGTTCTCAAAACCAGCCACTTGCAATGTAATCTGTTGTATTCTCTGAGTCTCATCGCCTAACCCGTGTACTTAGCTGAATTGTTCACCCAATTACAGTTGCCGTGCGACATAATTATGGATGGGAACTAATTGATGGCTTTGTTACTTCTGGTCTCTCTCAATCTCTGTCCAATTAAAGCTGTGTCTGGTGATTGTGACCCAGCTCCAGCCTGAGCCTTGATGTTTCTGCCTTGTTTCGCCAGGTCCCTCTGGGCAACATCTGTCGTCGCTCCTGAACAACAGGAAGGACAAGGAGACAGGGATTGTGGATGGCACAACCTGGCTCCCGGCATCTACTTCCACAATAAGTGGCGCGAGACTGAAGAAAGAGATCAAGACATGAGTGACTACAGCATGTGTCTTCGGCTGAGTCCAAACTGGAAGGGGGCGAGGCACTTGACAGGAGGCGGGGCTGGGCAGGTGTTGAGGATCTGGGCAGATGTTGAGGATCTGGGCAGATGTTGAGAATCTGGGCAGGTGTTGAGGATCTGGGCAGATGTTGAGGATCTGGGCAGATGTTGAGGATCTGGGCAGGTGTTGGGGATCTGGGCAGATGTTGGGGATCTGGGCAGATGTTGGGGATCTGTGCAGATGTTGGGGATCTGGGCAGATGTTGGGGATCTGTGCAGATGTTGGGGATCTGGGCAGGTGTTGAGGATCTGGGCAGGTGTTGAGGATCTGGGCAGATGTTGGGGATCTGGGCAGGTGTTGAAGATCTGGGCAGGTGTTGAGGATCTGGGCAGGTGTTGAGGCTCTGGGCAGGTGTTGGGGATCTGGGCAGGTGTTGAGGCTCTGGGAAGGTGTTGGGGATTTGGGCAGATGTTGGGGGTTTGGGCAGATGTTGGGGATTTGGGCAGATGTTGGGGATTTGGGCAGGTGTTGGGGATTTGGGCAGATGTTGGGGATTTGGGCAGGTGTTGGGGATTTGGGAAGATGTTGGGGATTTGGGAAGATGTTGGGGATTTGGGCAGATGTTGGGGATTTGGGAAGGTGTTGGGGCGCTGGGCAGATGTTGGGGATTTGGGAAGGTGTTGGGGCGCTGGGCAGGTGTTGGCAATTTGGGCAGATGTTGGGGATTTGGGCAGGTGTTGAGGATCTGGGCAGGTGTTGGTGATTTGGGAAGGTGTTGGGGATTTGGGAAGGTGTTGGGGATTTGGGCAGATAGTGGGGATTTGGGCAGATGTTGGGGATTTGGGAAGGTGTTGGGGATTTGGGAAGGTGTTGGGGATTTGGGCAGATGTTGGGGATTTGGGCAGATGTTAGGGATTTGGGCAGATGTTGGGGATTTGGGCAGATGTTGGGGATTTGGGAAGGTGTTGGGGATTTGGGCAGATGTTGGGGATTTGGGCAGATGTTGGGTATTTGGGCAGATGTTGAGGATTTGGGAAGGTGTTGGGGATTTGGGCAGATGTTGGGGATTTGGGCAGGTGTTGGGGATTTGGGCAGGTGTTGGGGCACTGGGCAGGTGTTGGGGATGTGGGCAGGTGTTGGGGCACTGGGCAGGTGTTGGGGATTTGGGCAGGTGTTGGGGAGCTGGGCAGATGTTGGGGATTTGGGAAGGTGTTGGGGATTTGGGCAGGTGTTGGGGCGCTGGGCAGATGTTGGGGATTTGGGCAGGTGTTGGGGATTTGGGAAGGTGTTGGGGATTTGGGAAGGTGTTGGGGATTTGGGAAGGTGTCGGGGCGCTGGGCAGGTGTTGGGGATTTGGGCAGGTGTTGGGGATGTGGGCAGATGTTGGAGATTTGGGCAGGTGTTGGGGATGAGGGCAGGTGTTGGGGATTTGGGCAGGTGTTGGGGATTTGGGAAGGTGTTGGGGATTTGGGCAGGTGTTGGGGATGTGGGCAGGTGTTGGGGCGCGGGGCAGGTGTTGGGGATTTGGGAAGGTGTTGGGGATTTGGGCAGGTGTTGGGGCACTGGGCAGATGTTGGGGATGTGGGCAGGTGTTGGGGATTTGGGCAGGTGTTGGGGCGCGGGCAGGTGTTGGGGCGCGGGGCAGGTGTTGGGGCGCGGGGCAGGTGTTGGGGCGCGGGGCAGGTGTTGGGGCGCGGGGCAGGTGTTGGGACGCTGGGCAGGTGTTGGGGCGCTGGGCAGGTGTTGGGGCGCGGGGCAGGTGTTGGGGCGCGGGGCAGGTGTTGGGGCGTGGGGCAGGTGTTGGGGATGTGGGCAGGTGTTGGGGCACTGGGCAGATGTTGGGGATTTGGGCAGGTGTTGGGGATGTGGGCAGGTGTTGGGGCGCGGGGCAGATGTTGGGGATTTGGGCAGGTGTTGGGGATGTGGGCAGGTGTTGGGGCGCGGGGCAGGTGTCGGGGCGCGGGGCAGATGTTGGGGATTTGGGCAGGTGTTGGGGATGTGGGAAGGTGTTGGGGCGCTGGGCAGGTGTTGGGGATTTGGGCAGATGTTGGGGATTTGGGCAGGTGTTGGGGATTTGGGCAGGTGTTGGGGCGCGGGGCAGGTGTTGGGGCGCGGGGCAGGTGTTGGGGCGCTGGGCAGGTGTTGGGGCACTGGGCAGGTGTTGTGGATATGGGCAGGTGTTGGGGCGCTGGGCAGGTGTTGGGGCGCGGGGCAGGTGTCGGGGCGCGGGGCAGGTGTTGGGGATTTGGGCAGGTGTTGGGGATGTGGGCAGGTGTTGGGGATGTGGGCAGGTGTCGGGGCGCGGGGCAGGTGTTGGGGCGCGGGGCAGGTGTTGGGGCGCGGGGCAGGTGTTGGGGATTTGGGCAGATGTTGGGGATTTGGGGAGGTGTTGGGACGTGGGGCAGGTGTTGGGGCGCGGGGCAGGTGTTGGGGATGTGGGCAGGTGTTGGGGCGCTGGGCAGGTGTTGGGGCGCGGGGCAGGTGTTGGGGCGCGGGGCAGGTGTTGGGGCGCGGGGCAGGTGTAGGGGCGCGGGGCAGGTGTCGGGGCGCGGGGCAGGTGTCGGGGCGCGGGGCAGGTGTCGGGGCGCGGGGCAGGTGTCGGGGCGCGGGGCAGGTGTCGGGGCGCGGGGCAGGTGTTGGGGCGCGGGGCAGGTGTTGGGGCGCTGGGCAGGTGTTGGGGCGCGGGGCAGGTGTTGGGGCGCGGGGCAGGTGTTGGGGCGCGGGGCAGGTGTCGGGGTGCGGGGCAGGTGTTGGGGCGCGGGGCAGGGTGAGCTGGATTTGTCACACCCTGATCACAGGCTAAGACCCACAGAGGGTTCAGTGAGGTCACAATCCAGTCTCAAGAGTGTCTCAGGGTCAATCCTCTGTCGGCGCTGACTGTGCCGATTTCAGCCAGCGCTCATTGCCCAGCCTGCTGCTGGAGGAGGGCGAGGGGTGACACCTGGTTAGGGGTGCCACTCCTGATTGCCCTCCAGTAACTCGATCAAAGAATGGCCATTGGGTGAAGCACCAATTGGCTTTGCTGGGACGGTGCGTCAAAAGGAAGGAAAAGAAACTCTTGCATTTCTGTAGCGCCTTTCACCCCCTCAGGACGTCCCAAAGTGTTTTACAGCCAATGAAGTACTTTTTGAAGTGCAGTCACTGTTGTAATGTAGGAAACGTGGCAGCTAATTTGCGCACAGCAAGCTCCCACAAACAGCAACGTGATAATGACCAGATCATCTGTTTTTAGTGATGTTGATCGAGGGATAAACATTGGCCCCAGGACACCGGGGAGAACTCCCCTGCTCTTCTTCAAAATAGTGCCATGGGATCTTTTGCGTCCACCTGAGAGCTGACAGAGCCTCGGTTTAACATCTCATCTGAAGACGGCACCTCCGACAGTACAGCACTCCCTCAGCACTGCACGAAAGTGTCTGGATTTTGTGCTCAAGTCTCTGGAGTGGGACTTCAACTCATCCTTCTGACTTGAGAGTGCTACCCACTGAGCCACAGCTGCCACCCGTCAGTGAGGAGTCAAAGCCTCCAGAGAGGAGGGGAGGAACTTCGGAAAATGAAAAAAATCATGAGGGACGTGAATTATTTTTAATTGGTGAAGAGAAGCACAGAGCGATCCCATGTCAGGACAGTGTGGTGCCCGAGAGTAACAGGTCCTGTCAAAACATGAAGAAATATTTTAAGCTCAGCTTCCAAGCTAATGCTATTGCCCAGTGTGTATTTATTTGAAGACTATCGAAGCACTTGTAAAAAAAAACTCCTGACATGACAACACTTAGTAAAGATTACAAGACAAGGTAAAAACCTCCACCTGCACTTTCAGTATAAATATTATCAGGGATCGGGGAGGGAATTAGTCAGAAACAGGCTGCACACAATCCATTGGACCCTTCTTACAGTGTACGAAGTAGAAACCGAGCGTTCAATAACCTGTATACTGCATGTCGCCCAGGAATTACTGCTCGCGGGATTAGCCAATGAACAATTAACACTTGGGTAGGACCTTCCTTAGTGGAGTTTACTACCCAGCTTCAGGTTAATGCTCACTGCTCGGAATACTGCCCCCGTTCCCTTTACCACTCCCGTTCAGTTAATACTCTCATTCTATTAATGCTCCCATTCTGTTATTAACAACAACAACTTGTATTTATATAGCGCCTTTAACGTAGTAAATCGTCCTAAGGCGCTTCACAGGAGCGATTATCAGACAGAATTTGACACCGAGCCACATAAGGAGATATTAGGACAGGTGACCAAAAGCTTGGTCAAAGAGGTCGGTTTTAAGGAGCATTTTAAAGGATAGAGCGGTAGAGAGGCAGAGAGGTTTAGGCAGGGAATTCCAGAGCTTAGGGCCCAGGCAACAGAAGGCACGGCCGCCAATGGTTCAGTGATTATAATTAGAGATATGCAAGAGGCCAGAATTAGAGGAGCGCAGATATCTCGAGGGGTTGTGGGGCTGGAGAGATTACAGAGATAGGAAGGAGCGAGGGCCATGGAGGGATTTGAAAACAAGGATCAGAGTTTTAAAGTCGAGGCGCTGCCAAACCGGGAGCCAATGTAGAGAAGCAACACATATTCTCATTAATACTCTCATTCGGTTAATGCCCCCGTTCAGTTATGATGCGGAGATGCCGGTGTTGGACTGGGGTGGACAAATGTGAGAAGTCGCACAACACCAGGTTATAGTCCAACAGCTTTATTTGAAATCACAAGTTTTCGGAGCGCTGCTCCTTCGTCAGGTCGCGCTCCGAAAGCTTGTGATTTCAAATAAAACTGTTGGACTATAACCTGGTGTTGTGCGACTTCTCACACCTGTTCAGTTAGTCCTCACATTAAGACAGTGGAGGGAATCATGTTGGACCAACACGCCTGTCTTGCTGAGGTCGCCAGCAGTAATTTCTCGGCCGCTGTTATTCACATTGCTGGTTTAAGGCTGGTGTTTGGAGCTCTCACTCAGCCACTGACGGTTTCTCAAATCGTTCCAACTGCTTGATTCATCTTTTAATATCGAGTGTATACAGGTCCAGGCAGAGTGAGAGATGCATAGACACCTCACACAGCACCATATACGGTGCACTGCACCACAGATTCCATACCTCACACATGACAGGCATGTTATCGATTGCATGCCTCACACAGCTTCATACACGGTGTGTGCACTGTGCTGTTGAATCGCACACTGTGTGGAGAGCTGCCCAGTGCCGAGCGAGGGGACCGAGGGAACACGAAGGCCATTTGTTGGAGGCCTGTCAATGTACAAGCATCTCAACCTCAAAATGAGAGATTCCGCAGACGCTGCGACAGCCGGAGTTTGTACAGAGAGAATGTTCTCTCTCCCGCGCCACGGTCAAACCTTCACACAGACCGTCTCACACGAGGCGACCAGCGTTCACTCGGATTTACCCCAGCTGAATTCAGATAAAACACAGCACGGGGTTTCTGGGAAACACTGAGATAGGATCAGGATGAGAATCAGGACCAAAGATTTCTAAATTACAGATACAGCAAGCCAATTTGCCAATCGGCGCCCCGCACTGTCCAGCTAATGTTAATTCACTGATTAAATGAATGTATAAAACAGAAACAGTGCAAAGCATTTAGATTTTGCATAAAGGCCTGTGAATCTATTGGCACTAGCTGCAATCTGGCAGTGCACTCGATATATTCAGTGCACACAGCTCACAAACCTGAGAAGAAAGAATATTTAATCAGCAATTTTTGATATAACTGAGCATTGTGCAGAGTGTGTGGACCATATAGTGGCCAATCACAGTGTCTGTTAGGGCACACCTCTTGTGAATACTATGCCTGCCTGTTGGAACATACACTCACATACGTTTAGCTATGAACAAACATATACACACAACTAACACGTGTGTCAAATTGCTAACCAGTGTGTGCTCCGGGGTACAAGTTAGAATTGGCTGCACTTCACGACTTGGGATTCAATAACATCGGAGTGAACGGAAAGGGGTTTGGTCCATTGGGATTCTGTACAATGGGAGTGATTGGGAAAGGGTTTGGTCCATTGGGATTCTGTACAATGGGAGTGAATGGGAAGGGGTTTGGTCCATTGGGATTCTGTACAATGGGAGTGAATGGGAAGGGGTTTGGTCCATTGGGATTCTGTACAATGGGAGTGAATGGGAAAGGGTTTGGTCCATTGGGATTCTGTACAATGGGAGTGAATGGGAAGGGGTTTGGTCCATTGGGATTCTGTACAATGGGAGTGAATGGGAAGGGGTTTGGGTCCATTGGGATTCTGTACAATGGGAGTGAATGGGAAGGGGTTTGGTCCATTGGGATTCTGTACAATGGGAGTGAATGGGAAGGGGTTTGGTCCATTGGGATTCTGTACAATGGGAGTGAATGGGAAGGGGTTTGGGTCCATTGGGATTCTGTACAATGGGAGTGAATGGGAAGGGGTTTGGTCCATTGGAATTCTGTACAATGGGAGTGAATGGGAAGGGGTTTGGTCCATTGGGATTCTGTACATGGGAGTGAATGGGAAGGGGTTTGCGTCCATTGGGATTCTGTACAATGGGAGTGAATGGGAAGGGGTTTGGTCCATTGGGGTTCTGTACAATGGGTGTGAATGGGAAGGGGTTTGGTCCATTGGGATTATGTACAATGGGAGTGAATGGGAAGGGGTTTGGTCCATTGGGATTCTGTACAATGGGAGTGAATGGGAAGGGGTTTGGGTCCATTGGGATTCTGTACAATGGGAGTGAATGGGAAGGGGTTTGGGTCCATTGTGATTCTGTACAGTGGGAGTGAATGGGAAGGGGTTTGGTCCATTGGAATTCTGTACAATAGGAGTGAATAGGAAGTGTACGGTAGTCTTGTGGTTATGGTGCTGGACTAACAGAGTTTCTGAGACTTCTACCTGTGGACCATGATTGAATGTTACATGGAAAAATCATAGAATCATAGAATCATAGAAAGTTACAGCATGGAAGGAGGCCATTTCGGCCCATCGTGTCCACGCCGGCCAACAAAGAGCTATCCAGCCTAATCCCACTTCCCAGCTCTCGGTCCGTAGCCCTGCAGGTTAGAGCATCCCAAGTGCACATCCAAATACTTTTTAAATGTGGTTAGGGTTCCTGCCTCTACCACCCTTTCAGGCTGTGAGTTCCAGACCCCACAACCCTCTGGGTGAAGAAATTTCCCCTCAAATGCCCTCTAAACCTTCCCCCAATTACTTTAAATCTGTGCCCCCTGGTTTTTGACCCCTCTGTTAAGGGAAATAGGTCCTTTCTATCCACTTTATCTATGCCCCTCATAATTTTATACACCTCAATAAGGTCTCCCCTCAGCCGCCTCTGTTCCAAGGAAAACAGACCCAGCCTATCCAGTCTTTCCTCATAGCTAAGATTCTCTACTCCCGGCAACACCCTTGTAAATCTCCTCTGTACCCTCTCTAGTGCAATCACATCATTCCTGTAATGTGGTGACCAGAACTGCACGCAGTACTCTAGCTGAGGCCTAACTAGTGTTTTATACAGTTGAAGCATAACCCCCCTGCTCTTGTATTCTATGCCACGGCTAATAAAGGCAAGCATTCCGCATGCCTTCTTAACCACCTTATCTACCTGGCCTGCTACCTTCAGGGATCTGTGGACATGCACTCCAAGGTCCCTTTGTTCCTCTACACTACTCAGTGTCCTACCATTTAATGTGTATTCCCTTTCCTTGTTAGCCCTCCCCAAATGCATTACCTCACACTTCTCCGGATTGAATTCCATTTGCCACTGTTCTGCCCACCTGACCAATTTATTGATATCTTCCTGCAGTCTACAGCTTCCTTCTTCAGTATCAACCACACAGCCGATTTTAGTGTCATCTGCAAACTTCTTAATCATACCCCCTATATTCAAGTCAAGATTGTTGATATATACCACAAAAAGCAAGGGACCTAGTACTGAACCCTGCGGAACCCCACTGGAAACAGCCTTCCAGTCACAAAAACACCCATCAACCATTACCCTCTGCTTCCTGTCTCCGAGCCAGTTTTGAATCCAACTTGACACTTTGCCCTGGATCCCATGGGCTTTTAACTTCGTGACCAGTCTGCCATGTGGAAACTTATCAAAAGCCTTGCTAAAGTCCATTTACACTACATCAAACGCACTACCCTCATCTACCCTCCTTGTTACCTCCTCAAAAAATTCAATCAAGTTTGTCAGACACAACCTTCCCTTAACAAATCCGTGCTGACTATCCTTGATTAATCCATGTCTTTCTAAATGAACATTGATCCTGTCCTTCAGAATTCTTTCCAATAATTTTCCCACCAACCGAGGTTAGGCTGACTGGCCTGTAATTCCTCGGTCTATCCTTTTCTCCCTTTTTAAACAAGGGTATCACATTAGCAGTACTCCAGTCCTCTGGCATCACACCTGAAGCCAGAGAGGATTGAAAATGATGGTCAGGGCATCTGCTATTTCCTCTTTTGCTTCGCTTAACAGCCTGGGATACATTTCATCCAGGCCTGGGGAATTATCCACTTTTCAAGCTGCTAAACCCCTTAATACTTCCTCTCTCACTATGTTTATTTCATCTAATATTTCACACTCCTCCCCCCCGATAGCAATGTCTGCTTCGCCCCTCTCCTTTGTGAAAACAGACGCAAAGTATTCATTAAGAACCCTACCGACGTCTCCTGCCTCCACACACAGATTACCCTCATGATCTCTAATAGGCCCTACCCTTTCTTTAGTTACCCTTTCCTCTTACTCTTAATATATTTATAAAACATCTTTGGGTTTTCCTTGATTTTACTTGCCAAGAATTTTTCATACTCTCTCCTTGCTTTCCTAATATCATTTTTAATTGCACCCCTGCACGTTCTGTACTCCTCTAAAGATTCTGGAGTATTTAGCCCTCGGTATCTGTCATACGCCTCCCTCTTTTTCTTTATCCTACCCTGCATGTCTCTAGACATGGTCACAGTCTGCTCCGCATGGAAAGAGAGGGGAACCAATCAAAACAGAGCCAGTCCTGGAGCAGTCCTGCCTCTAGCTACATCCTGTAGGCTTCGCAAAATCCCCCAGAAACTTGAACACAACCCTAAAGGGAGTGATTTTTGGACCTTTCATACAAACTTGGGATGATGGGACCTAAGTGAAGTGATTTGAGGTAAAAACCTCAGTTTTGGACATTTTAAAGATCAGGGAAGAAAAAACGTGAGGAAAATGACCTTTGAATCTTACTGTTGGGAAAGACACCTTTCACAGACATAGATAGGCTGCGGAGGGGCGTGGCCAGGCAGTGGACAGCTTTGGGTATTGGGGCCCAATCTAGCTGTCTGAGAATTTGTTTACACTGCATTCCTACCAAGGAGGAAGAGACAAACCCAAAGCCTCACACACACATCGAAATATGAATAATCCAAGACCTCTTTTGAAATTCCCAGGCCCAAACAGGATACCAGAAGCCTGAAATCAATAAAACATTTAGTACCCCGATTACTTCATCAAAAACCAATCAACCAGGTATCCACAGGGACAGTTTTACAAGCCCGCCAAAAAACCCACGACAATAGGGACAAGGTTTGGTGCGCAGATAAAGGCCCTGCCCAAATGGAAACATCGGAAGCCATCAGGACATGTTTAACACCAAGTTAAAGCCATCGAAACTAACAAGCCTGCCAAAACTAAGACAATGAAATAAACAGGGCTCATTTGAAATCTAAAGGAAACCGATTTAGTAAGGAGTTTTGGGCGCGAAAAGGACAAAGGGGCTGAACAGTATAATTGGGGGCCTAATCCCCCAAGACTCGCTCTCTCTCTGGACTCTCTTGACAACGCTCTCAACGCTCGCACAGCTCTCTCTCAGCTCTGTTCCAGCAAGACACCACAAGCCACGAGGTGGAGGAGGAAAGAAGGCCAACAACTTCAGAAGCAGACCAACACGCAAGGAGAAACCAGAGCGACTGCCTCAGTGGCCATCGGACACCTCGCGGCACAAGGGCCTTATGAAACCTTTTACCCAAAAGACTCTAAACCCTAACTCTCAACTGTCAAGGATTCGTTTGGTGAGCATTATCCCTGATCTCCTGAAACCAAAACCTAGCTAGATAGTGGGATTTTTGGGAGGGATAAGGTCTTTTTGTATATTGTCATTCTCCCTCGCCTGTACCATGTGTTCCCCAACTTGTGTTTAAGTATTAAGTGTGTTTTAAGTTTGTTACCTTTTTTCTTTTAATAAAGTCAAAATTCTTTCATCAGAACCTGTTGTCTACTGCATCTTTGTTCACAACCCCTAAATAAGTCCAAAGTCTAGAACCAGGGGCGTGGGAGCGATTTGAACCGCTCACTGAGTCAGAGGTGAAGGCTGACCCCACTACCACCCCCTACAATCCGTCCACAGGTCATTATTCCAGGATTGTACTGGAGACTCCCGGCAACCCTACATAGAAATGCTGCTTCTCTAGGACCAGATCTAATTGAAGCACAAAATGATTATGGACTGAACAATTAGAAAGCTATTTTGAATAAGGTTTAATTTTTTCTTCATCTTTCAAAATAACAAAGGTTAAGACACTAAGGGCAATTTCCAACCACAGCACGTTGTACGACCACGCTTCTGTTCCTATATTTAACATATGGCAAATATTTTATATCGTGTTTTCCATCTAATCTATATAGACTTCACAGGGAAAAAAAGCAGCATGTGAAAGATTTATGCTGAGACCAAGAAATTAAATACTCCTTTTCCTTACCTCATCCTCCAAGTGCAACCTGACATATGCTTGCAATAAGAGAACATGTGGACTCACTGAAAGTAGAATCGTTTTTAAGCTAATGAACAGGTATATGTCGGACTTGGCTCTCCTTTTCCCCAAGTTTACCAAATTCCTAGAACTATCTACTGCTTATTAACTGGCATCAGGAAATCATTACCAACTCCGTTCCCAGTAAGTTGTCGTTGCTTTATACCAGGGCATTCGAGTGTCAGCTGTGGCTCAGTGGGTAGCGCTCTCACCTCTGGCTCAGAAGGTTCTGGGTTCAAGTCCCACTCCAAGGGACTTGACCACATAAAGCTAGACTGACACTCCAGTGCAGTGCTGAGGGAGCGCTGCACTGTCGGAGGTGCCGTCTTTCGGATGAGACGTTAAACCGAGGTCCCGTCTGCCCCCTCAGGTGGACGTAAAAGATCCCACGGCCACTATTTCGAAGAAGAGTAGGGGAGTTCTCCCCGGTGTCCTGGGGCCAATATTTATCCCTCAATCAACATAACAAAAACAGATTATCTGGTCATTAGCACGTTGCTGTTTGTGGGAGCTTGCTGTGCGCAAATTGGCTGCCGCGTTTTCCACATTACAACAGTGACCGCACTTCATTGGCTGTAAAGCGCTTTGAGACGTCCGGTGGTCGTGACAGGTGCTATATGAATGCAAGTCTTTTTTTCTTCTTCTTTCTATTCAGACAGGTATTGGGTCAATGCTGTGCCTGAGCGGCTATTACTGGGCATCACTTTCACTGCACAAGAAACAGCCCGGTAATTATCACTGTTTTACCCTATCACTAATTAATGTTAAAAGTGTGATAAAAATATATAATTACACGGGAAGTATCCCTCCAGGAATTGGAGACCGAAATGTTCATCCATAACAGTCGCTGGAGGGGGAATAGTTTGACTCACTAAATTAACCGCTGCATCCACATTAACACAAACCCTTCAAACGATTCATCTCTTGATCTGGCACAGGACTGACTGGGGTGAGTTTCACTCCCTTTACCTGGGGTTAACGGGGTTGGGGGGATTACAGGGGTGGAGGGGGGGTTACGGACTCAAATCGGGGTCAACAGCCTTACCCCCATTCACATTGGTGCCATTTTTAAAGGGTCCTTCCCTCGGGTGTCCAAAGTGCCCACCTGTTTCAGGCGACAGGCCCCTTTTAATGTGGAAATCGGGTTCCTGTGACGTGTAATTTCATGTTCCAATTCTCTGTGTCCTCCCAGGAGAAAGAATTCCTGGTTTGAAAGGCGGAATTAAGGAGACAGCAACGTGCTGGAAAATACACAAATTTCTAACTCTTGGGGCTGGGGAAATGCCCCAGAGCCCTCGGGAGAATGGATCCCACTCCTTCCGTCATTTCCAAATCCTCCACACCTGTAACCTGGGCCTCCGGCCACTCTGGACTCTCCGTGCAGTAACAGTGATGGAATGTTGGGCATCCCTGGCCCGTGTCCCGCTGCACTCTCCGTGTAACTCCCTGTCTTCATGTATCAAAGGCTCTATATTCCTGTTTTGCTTTTGAACTGTCAGCTTTTTGGGGCTGTGTTAGCAATTTTGGAAATAGTGCAAAGACCATGGAGTGGGAGCAGGGCCTGGGAGCGGGAGCAGGGCCTGGGAGTGGGAGCAAGGTCTGGGAGTGGGAGCAAGGTCTGGGAGTGGGAGCAGGGCCTGGGAGTGGGAGCAGGGCCTGGGAGTGGGAGCAAGGTCTGGGAGTGGGGGCAGGGCCTGGGAGTGGGAGCAGGGCCTGGGAGTGGGAGCAGGGGCCTGGGAGTGGGAGCAGGGGCCTGGGAGTGGGAGCAGGGCCTGGGAGTGGGAGCAGGGCCTGGGAGTGGGTGCTGGGCCTGGGAGTGGGAGCAGGGGCCTGGGAGCGGGAGCAGGGCCTGGGAGTGGGAGCAGGGCCTGGGAGTGGGAGCAGGGCCTGGGAGTGGGAGCAGGGCCTGGGAGTGGGAGCAGGGGCCTGGGAGTGGGAGCAGGGGCCTGGGAGTGGGAGCAGGGTCCTGGGAGTGGGAGCAGGGGCCTGGGATTTGGGTGCTGGGGCCTGGGAGTGGGTGCAGGGGCCCGGGAGTGGTTGCAGGGACCCGGGAGTGGCTGCAGGGGCCCGGGAGTGGGTGCAGGGGCCCGGGAGTGGGTGCAGGGGCCCGGGAGTGGGTGCAGGGGCCCGGGAGTGGGTGCAGGGGCCCGGGAGTGGTTGCAGGGACCCGGGAGTGGCTGCAGGGGCCCGGGAGTGGGTGCAGGGGCCCGGGAGTGGGTGCAGGGGCCTGGGAGTGGGTGCAGGGGCCCGGGAGTGGGTGCAGGGGCCTGGGAGTGGGTGCAGGGGCCCGGGAGTGGGTGCAGGGGCCTGGGAGTGGGTGCAGGGGCCCGGGAGCGGGAGCAGGGGCCCGGGAGTGGGTGCAGGGGCCTGGGAGTGGGTGCAGGGGCCCGGGAGCGGGAGCAGGGGCCCGGGAGTGGGTGCAGGGGCCCGGGAGTGGGTGCAGGGGCCTGGGAGTGGGTGCAGGGGCCCGGGAGCGGGAGCAGGGCCTGGGAGTGGGTGCTGGGAGTGGGTGCAGGGGCCCGGGAGTGGGTGCAGGGGCCCGGGAGTGGGTGCAGGGGCCCGGGAGTGGGTGCAGGGGCCCGAGAGTGGGTGCAGGGGCCCGGGAGTGGGTGCAGGGGCCTTGGATTGGGTGCTAGGACCTGGGATTGGGCCCCTCTGTCATTTCAACCAAGGAGTTGCAGGAAAGGCTTATCAGGTAGTTTAAACGAAAGACTGAAGGAAAATAACCAGTACACAGTATGGAAACTCTGGGGTTTCAATGAGCTGGGAAAGTATTCCAGCGATTAAACGTTCCTAATGTTGCAATGAAGTGCCTGCCAATTAGGAGAACAAACAGGAACAAGTGTTGAGAAAGCTGAGGCAAACTGGTCACCTTAGGGTGCCAATTATAGGCTCAGGACAGAGAAGATGGTTGAAAGCAGAGACAGAACAAGCCGCACACTGAGTGGGAGGCAGTGCACGCATTGTTTAATCCACGGGTTAAAGAAACCCTGTCAACTGCAAGCAACAAATTTGCAAGTCACTCAGAGGTGCTTCACAAGTGGAATAAATATCCTGGTATAATCTATTTATATAACTGACATCTCACGGAGCTTTGTTCAAAAATGTGAAGTATTTTTACCTTGAAGCTCCGCCGTTCGGATACACAGGCCGTGCTTGATCCTCGGTCTGTGCTGAGGCAGCTGGTCTCCGCTGGGGCAGTACGAGGAGGGCAGTACAGTCACCCTTGGGCAGAGAAAAGAAAAAGCGTCCGGAATCCCAGCTCCTGCTCGCTGTCCAGTGACTGCTGCTGGAAACTGCGCGCGTGGCCGGCTGATGCGGACTAGGCCGGCTGTGAGGCACTCCTGGCCGAATAGACCTGGCGTCAGGTGAGGAATGTTCACGTGGGTGGGGTAGGGGTGGCCAACACCCATGGAACTGTTCCCCAGCGAGAGTCAGCGCCCTCGGGAGAAAGGAGGGGAAAGGACTCTTTTGGGCCTGTTTTATCTTGCACAGATAAGAACATAAGAAATAAGAGCAGGAGTCGGCCATACGGCCCCTCGAGCCTGCTCCACCATTCAATAAGATCATGGCTGATCATCGACCTCATCTCCACTTTCCAGCCCGATCTCCATAGCCCTTGATTCCCCTAGAGTCCAAAAATCAATCGATCTCAAGCTTTGAATATACTCAAAGGGCTGGATTTTGTCTTGGGGTCGGGTTGGGGTCGTGTTACCCACATTTCGTGTTGCCCCCCCTGACTCCAGATTAATGTGGATGAATGATGCAATTTTAACTTAATTGGCCAATTGAGTTCCAACATGTGGGAACCCATGGCCAATGAGTTATTCCAGTCTGAAAGTCGCCTCCGATGACGCCATCATTGCTGCTGCATTTAAGGTCTGCAACAAGCCTTGCTTCCTCTGCCAGCTGCCAAGCTTTTGGACCTGTAATCTCAGCACCTGCAGCAGGAATGGCCCACCAACGGCCCAGGGCTGCTCCCAGGTTCGATGATGTTGCCCTTCAGGCTTTGGTGGATGGAGCAAGAGCCAACAAGGAGGTGCTCTTCCCCTCCTCAGGGAGGAAGAAGCCTCCCCAGCAGACAAAGGCTGTGTGGGTCCAGATCGCCCAGGAGGTCACCTCTTTATCATTCACATGCAGAACCTGGATCCAGTGCAGGAAGAGGTTTCATGACCTTCTACGTACTGCTAAAGTGAGTATGACTTTCCCATCACCCTCAATCTGATCCCCATTGCCTCTCCTCACCAGCACTCAGCTTTAGCAACCTCTTCCTCCATATCCCACTTGACACTGACATCCATGCACCCTTACCCATTCCCTCTCCCTCTATGATCACATTCACCTTACTATTCGACTATGCAGCCCTCACACTCCCTATCACTGTCATGCTTTGAAAACAACTTACAACACACAGGGAGGGCCCTTAGTCTCGCCACCTCAATCCATCTTTGTCTCCTTCTAAGCATCTATGCTATGGATTCTCTACACTCACTCCTTCAATCTCACTCAAACTCCACTTGTCTCCCTCATTGCAGGAAAAGAGAGCTCACAATAAAAGGGAAAGAGCCAGGACAGGAGGAGGGCCACCCTCATTAGCCCAGCTCACCCCCTGTGAGGATGCGGTCCTGGAGATCGTGGGAGTAGAGGAGGATACGCAAGTGGAGGACGGACAGACGGGTGCATCAGAGCAAGCTGGTGACAGAATAGTGTTCCATCTCTCTCATTGACATTGCATGAGTCGCTGATAATGAATCTGAAGCTCTAACAGATGGATTTATGATCATCTGCAACATGCAATGTGCATGTAACCTTGGCATCGCATCTCTGACTCTTTCCTTTACTCCCCCACAGGACCATCGCAAGCACCTGTCCCCACTAGCCAGGAGGAAGAGCCTGAGCATCCAGACTCCTCAGAGGAAGCTGCAACCTCTGAGGGCGCAGCGTCAGCAGAATTCAGCGCACCCAGCACCAGCGCAGAGACCCACACCTCGGTGGGACCCTCGGGACATAGTGTAGTGTTGTCACCTGGTGTATCACAGCTCACAAGTGAGCATCAACAGATGGTGGAGACAGGGACAGCAGTGGAGAGAGTCCTAGTCGGAGGGCGCAGGACTCTCCTAGCTCGGCTCAGCTGCATGTCGACCCTCTGCCTCTGGGTCCATCCATAAGATCAGCGGTGCTGGAACTCCAGGAACAGATGCAGGAGTCTCTGGCAGGTTTTGTCTCCAGGGTCGCTGCGAGTGTGGAGCGAATGGAGGAGTCCATAGCGAACATCAGCAGAGCCTTTGTGGAGTCAGTGGCGCATGAACGCATCACCACGGAAAGGATGGCAACCTCTGTGGAAAGGATGGCTACCGTAGATGAGAGGATGGCTACGGCTATGAAGGAGATAAGTCGCTAGAGTGCAGAAAACATAGTCATTGTTCAGAATAGACTGGCATCTCTTGAGGAGCGATGGTCATCTATTGAACAGAGAAACCAGACCTTCATGGAAGTTCTTCTGAGTAGGACTTCCAGTGCAGATACGGGTCCCCATGGCCCCCCTGATGTGCAGCAAGGTGCTCTCAATCCACTTGCAAGCGCTGAGGTGGACCTGACCCATGAGAGGGATGTTGGTGGCACACAACAAGGAGGTGGGGGCTCCTCTCCAAGCACTCACACTTCCATGCCACTGATAAGTCCTCGGTCAGAGCCCCACCAGAGTCTGCACCCAACTGAGATCGGCGTCTCAACCCCTGCCTAGCCACAGGAGCAGCAGACTGTTGCCGAGCCCTCGCAGGTTCGCAACCCCAGAGGACGCCCACCAAAGGTGTCGAGACAGGAGCAGCAACAAACTGAGCAGGGGGCCTCCACTTCTGCTGAAGCCACAGGGGAAGCACCACGTAGGAGCACGTGTAAGAGAAAGAAACTGCACAAATAGTCACAAGGGTAGTCACTTGGGTGAATTTTGATGTGTATTGTGAAAAAGCCATCAGGTGTAAAGTTTAAATAAAAACTCTGATGGCTACAGCTGCAGTTGTGGCGTCTGTCATTTCGCTAATGGGACTTCCACAATGAGGCCTTAGGATAATTTGCAATTGTCAGTATGGTGGTCACATTGTTAGGGATCCGCTGGGTCTGGGCCATTGTCGAAGCTCTGGTAAGAAGCTGCGAGGCAAAAGTGCTTTCTTGTCTAGGCTAAGCAAATCTGGCCAAGATGAGTGCGTTCCTTGCATTCCGGGCAGCTATGGTCTCGCGTAATGCTGCCGCTGGTTGAGGGGCCTCTGCAAATTGTTCGTTCTCTCTTTCCTCCTCCTCCTCCTCCTCCTCCTCCTCATCTGAGGAGGCTACGTGAGGAGCCACTTGGTCCTCCGGCATCTGCAAGCCACGACGCTGTGCCATGTTGTGAAGTGCACAGCAAACCACGATGATTCTGGAGACCCTGGCTCCTGAGTATTGCAGGGCTCCACCTGATCTATCCAGGCATCTGAAGCGCATCTTCAGCATACCGATGGTTTGCTCGATTATGGCTCTGGTGGAAATGTGGCTGGAGTTGTAGCTCTCCTCAGCTGCGTTGGATGGGCTCCTCAACGGCGTCATTAGCCATGTCTTCAGGGGATAGCCCTTGTCTCCAAGTGGCCATCCGTGAAGTTGGTCTGACGGACTGAATAGCGGAGGCACACTAGACTGGTGCAGTATGAAGGAGTCATGGCAACTGCCAGGGTACTTGGCACAAACATGCAGAACTTTCTTCTTGTGGTCACACACCAGCCGAACGTTGAGGGAGTGGAAGCCCTTGCGGTTGACAAAACTACCTGGATTGCGATGGGGTGCCTTAAGGGCCACATGTGTGCAGTCAACGACGCCCTGCACCCTTGGAAAGCCTGCCAGATTAGCTAATTCAACCGCACGCGCCATGACACTTGCTCGATCCTTGGTGAAAAGGATGTGATTGTGCGCGATGGCAAAGAGGGCATCGGTTACCTGCGTGATGCAGGTGTGTGCGGCCGCCTGGGAGATGCCGCTGATGTCTGCTGCTGATCCCTGGAATGAGCTTGAGGCAAAAAAGTTGAGTGCGGTGGTGACTTTGACGGCCACTGGTAAGGGGCGTCCACCTGGTCCTCTGGGCTCCAGGTCTTGTTGCAGCATTGCGCAGATGTCACCCACTACCTCTCACGAAAGTCGGATCCGCCTTTGGCACTGCTGCTCAGACATGTTGAGGTAGCTGACCCTGTGTCTGTAGACCCTGTTTGGGGGGTATCTCCTGCGCCGACGGCCTTCCATGCGCTGGCACCTTCTGTCCTGTGCAGCTTCAGGTGGGTGAGCAGCAGCTTGGAGCTCCTGCTGTTGCTGCTGCTGTTGCTGCTGCTGTTGTTCATGGTTCTGCTGCTGCCGCGGCTGGTCTTCGTCCTCATCGGATGCCCAGGAGTGAAAGAAATAAATGGCTCCCATGCCTCTGGTATATGTCTCAGTTGAGGAAGCGCTCAATGAGGGTGGCGAGAGGGGTTTCCCAGGAGGTCACACTGCAGATGGGTGTCAGGCTCCAAACTTCCAGAGCTGTGGTTATGCCTTCTAAAAGTTCCCCCAGACCTGTGACAACAAAGTCCTGCCACCTGCAAATGATGGCTGATCAAATCTCCTATTTAATGGTTGAGCTGCAGCTGAGAGTCAGCTATCCACTTGTGCTCCCGCCAGGTTTCACTGGAGTGTTTCACACCAGGCGTGCTTCACGTGGGAAAAGGGTTAAAGTACCTAAAAAGCTTCAAAATGGCATTACAGAGCCAATTTAGGGCTTGTTAAGGGCTTTAATGGCCTCTCCCGCCTCTTGGAGGCGGGACGGAGTCGGGAACCCCGCGACCGATTTCGTCAAAATTGCGTGGAGGCGGGTTGGAGGCGGAATGGAGTCGGGACGCCCAAATCTGCTACTTTAACCCCCCACACGCCTCCAAACCCGACTCCACGGGTCATTGAAAATCCAGCCCTTAAGACTCAGCATTCACAGCCCTCTGGGGCAGAGAATTCCAAAGATCACTAAGTATTATTACAAAAGGATTGGAGTATAAGAATAAGGACGTCTTGCTGCAATTATATAGGGCCCTGGTGAGACCACACCTGGAGTATTGTGTACAGTTTTGGTCTCCTTACCTCAGGAAGGATATACTTGCCATAGAGGGAGTGCAACAAAGGTTCACCAGACTGATTCCTGGGATGGGCGGATTGTCCTTTGAGGAGAGATTGAGTAGAATAGGCCTATATTCCTTGGAGTTTAGAAGAATGAGAGGTGATCTCATTGAAATGTATAAAATTCTTACAGGGCTTGACAGGGTAGATGCTGAGAGGTTGTTTCTCCTGGCTGGGGAGTCTAGAACCAGGGGTCACAGTTTCAGAATAAGGGGTCGGCCATTTAAAACTGAGATGAGGAGAAATTTCTTCACTCAGAGGGTTGTGAATCTTTGGAATTCTCTGCCCCAGAGGGCTGTGGATGCTCAGTCGTTGAGTATATTCAAGACAGAGATCGATAGATTTTTGTACTCTAGGGGAATCAAGGGATATGGAGATAGTGCAGGAAAGTGGAGTTGAGGTAGAAGATCAGCCATGATCGTATTGAATGGCAGAGCAAGCTCGAGGGGCCGAATGGCCGACTCCTGCTCCTAATTCTTATGTTTTTATGTTCTTATGTTTTAAGTGCTGTGGTTATTAAACATGAATTGCCGTGGTGAGTGTCAGTGCTCAGTGCAGTTGCCCATTGTTTGAATCTGGTGTGCATAGTCTGTGGGTCGGAGATGTGTTGCGATGATCCACTTCTTTATTTTTCAGATGTGGAATGAATTCAAGTGCATGAAACATCAAGTATGTATCCACAGGGTGTTGGTGACAGAGTGTCCTGCACAACACAACCTACTAAACACAGACCACCCCGACGCTCAACTCGCAGATCCTCGACACCCCACCTACCCGCCTCCTCCATCCCCCACCCCACCTACCCGCCTCCTCCACCCCCCACCCCACCTACCCGCCTCCTCCACCCCCACCCCAACTACCCGCCTCCTCCACCCCACCTACCCGCCTCCTCCATCCCCCACCCCACCTACCCGCCTCCTCGACACCCCACCCCACCTACCCGCCTCCTCGACACCCCACCTACTTGCCTCCTCCATCCCCCACCCCACCTACCCGCCTCCTCCACCCCCCACCCCACCTACCCGCCTCCTCCATCCCCCACCCCACCTACCCGCCTCCTCCATCACCCACCCCACCTACCCGCCTCCTCCATCTCCCACCCCACCTACCCGTCTCCTCCACCCCCCACCCCACCTACCCGCCTCCTCCATCCCCCACCCCACCTACCCGCCTCCTCCACACCCCACCCCACCTACCCGCCTCCTCCACCCCCCACCCCACCTACCCGCCTCCTCCACCCCACCTACCCGCCTCCTCCACCCCACCTACCCGCCTCCTCCACCCCCCACCCCACCTACCCGCCTCCTCCACCCCCCACCCCACCTACCCGCCTCCTCCACCCCACCTACCCGCCTCCTCCATCCCCCACCCCACCTACCCGCCTCCTCCACCCCACACCCCACCTACCCGCCTCCTCCATCCCCCACCCCACCTACCCGCCTCCTCCATCCCCCACCCCACCTACCCGCCTCCTCCATCCCACCTACCCGCCTCCTCCACCCCACCTACCCGCCTCCTCCATCCCCCACCCCACCTACCCGCCTCCTCCATCCCCCACCCCACCTACCCGCCTCCTCCATCCCCCACCCCACCTACCCGCCTCCTCCATCCCACCTACCCGCCTCCTCCACCCCACCTACCCGCCTCCTCCATCCCCCACCCCACCTACCCGCCTCCTCCATCCCCCACCCCACCTACCCGCCTCCTCCATCCCCCACCCCACCTACCCGCCTCCTCCACCCCCCACCCCACCTACCCGCCTCCTCCATCCCCCACCCCACCTACCCGCCTCCTCCATCCCCCACCCCACCTACCCGCCTCCTCCATCCCCCACCCCACCTACCCGCCTCCTCCATCCCCCACCCCACCTACCCGCCTCCTCCATCCCCCACCCCACCTACCCGCCTCCTCCATCCCCCACCCCACCTACCCACCTCCTCCACCCCACCTACCCGCATCCTCCACCCCCCACCCCACCTACCCGCCTCCTCCACCCCCCACCCCACCTACCCGCCTCCTCCATCCCCCACCCCACCTACCTGCCTCCTCCATCCCCCACCCCACCTACCCGCCTCCTCCATCCCCCACCCCACCTACCCGCCTCCTCCATCCCCCACCCCAACTACCCGCCTCATCCATCCCCCACCCCACCTACCCGCCTCCTCCATCCCCCACCCCACCTACCCGCCTCCTCCATCCCCCACCCCACCTACCCACCTCCTCCACCCCACCTACCCGCATCCTCCACCCCCCACCCCACCTACCCGACTCCTCCACCCTCCACCCCACCTACCCGCATCCTCCATCCCCCACCCCACCTACCCGCCTCCTCCACCCCCCACCCCACCTACCCGCCTCCTCCATCCCCCACCCCACCTACCTGCCTCCTCCATCCCCCACCCCACCTACCCGCCTCCTCCATCCCCCACCCCACCTACCCGCCTCCTCCATCCCCCACCCCAACTACCCGCCTCATCCATCCCCCACCCCACCTACCCGCCTCCTCCATCCCCCACCCCACCTACCCGCCTCCTCCATCCCCCACCCCACCTCGCCATCTCCTCCATAACAACAACAACAACTTGTTTTTATATAGCGCCTTTAACACAGTAAAACATCCCAAGGGGCTTCACAGGAGCGATTATAAAACAAAGTTTGACACCGAGCCACTCAAGGAGATATTAGGGCAGGTGACCGGTTGGTCAAAGAGGTAGGTTTTAGGGATCATCTTAAAGGAGGGAAGAGAGGTAGAGAGACGGAGAGGTTTCGGGAGGGAATTCCAGAGCTTAGGGCCTCGGCAGCTGAAGGCACGGCCACGGATGGTTGAGCGATTATAATCAGGGATGCTCAAGAGGGCAGAATTAGAGGAGCGCAGATATCTCGGGGGGGGGGTTGTGGGGCTGGAGGAGATTACAGAGATAGGGAGGGGCGAGGCCATGGAGGGATTTGAAAACAAGGATGAGAATTTTAAAATCGAGGTGTTGCTTAACTGGAAGCCAATGTAGGTCAGCGAGCACAGGGATGATGGGCGAACGGGACTTGGTGCGAGTTAGGACACCTCAGGTTTGCGTAGGTTGAACCTATCCTCCTTGAAGCATGAACGAGTGATCGGCAGAACTGATGCCAAACCAATGAAGGACTGTGGAGATGACCTTCTCACTGGGAGAGACATGGAGTGCCTACTCTGAAACCTTCCAGGGGAAGGGCTCTGTGGGACTGGGCCCTTCCCCCGGTGTCCTGCCCTGTGGGACTGGGCCCTTCCCCCGGTGTCCTGCCCTGTGGGACTGGGCCCTTCCCCCGGTGTCCTGTGGGACTGGGCCCTTCCCCCGGTGCCCTGCACTGTGGGACTGGGCACTTCCCCCGGTGTCCTGTGGGACTGGGCCCTTCCCCCGGTGTCCTGTGGGACTGGGCCCTTCCCCCGGTGTCCTGTGGGACTGGGCCCTTCCCCCGGTGTCCTGTGGGACTGGGCCCTTCCCCCGGTGCACTGTGGGACTGGGCCCTTCCCCCGGTGTCCTGTGGGACTGGGCCCTTCCCCCGGTGTCCTGTGGGACTGGACCCTTCCCCCGGTGTCCTGTGGGACTGGGCCCTTCCCCCGGTGTCCTGTGGGACTGGGCCCTTCCCCCGGTGTCCTGTGGGACTGGGCCCTTCCCCCGGTGTCCTGTGGGACTGGGCCCTTCCCCCGGTGTCCTGTGGGACTGGGCCCTTCCCCCGGTGCACTGTGGGACTGGGCCCGTCCCCCGGTGCCCTGTGGGACTGGGCCCTTCCCCCGGTGCACTGTGGGACTGGGCCCTTCCCCCGGTGTCCTGCCCTGTGGGACTGGGCCCTTACCCCGGTGTCCTGCCCTGTGGGACTGGGCCCTTCCCCCGGTGTCCTGCCCTGTGGGACTGGGCCCTTCCCCCGGTGTCCTGTGGGACTGGGCCCTTCCCCCGGTGTCCTGTGGGACTGGGCCCTTCCCCCGGTGCCCTGTGGGACTGGGCCCTTCACCCGGTGCACTGTGGGACTGGGCCATTCCCCCGGTGTCCTGCCCTGTGGGACTGGGCCCTTCCCCCGGTGTCCTGCCCTGTGGGACTGGGCCCTTCACCCGGTGCACTGTGGGACTGGGCCATTCCCCCGGTGTCCTGCCCTGTGGGACTGGGCCCTTCCCGCCGGTGTCCTGTGGGACTGGGCCCTTCCCCCGGTGTCCTGTGGGACTGGGCCCTTCCCCCAGTGTCCTGTGGGACTGGACCCTTCCCCCGGTGCACTGTGGGACTGGGCCCTTCCCCCGGTGTCCTGCCCTGTGGGACTGGGCCCTTCCCCCGGTGTCCTGTGGGACTGGGCCCTTCCCCCGGTGCCCTGTGGGACTGGGCCCTTCCCCCGGTGTCCTGTGGGACTGGGCCCTTCCCCCGGTGCCCTGTGGGACTGGGCCCTTCCCCCGGTGTCCTGCCCTGTGGGACTGGGCCCTTCCCCCGGTGTCCTGCCCTGTGGGACTGGGCCCTTCCCCCGGTGTCCTGTGGGACTGGGCCCTTCCCCCGGTGTCCTGTGGGACTGGGCCCTTCCCCCGGTGCACTGTGGGACTGGGCCCTTCCCCCGGTGTCCTGCCCTGTGGGACTGGGCCCTTCCCCCGCTGTCCTGCCCTGTGGGACTGGGCCCTTCCCCCGGTGTCCTGCCCTGTGGGACTGGGCCCTTCCCCCGGTGTCCTGTGGGACTGGGCCCTTCCACCGGTGTCCTGTGGGACTGGGCCCTTCCCCCGGTGTCCTGTGGGACTGGACCCTTCCCCCGGTGCACTGTGTGACTGGGCCCTTCCCCTGGTGTCCTGCCCTGTGGGACTGGGCCCTTCCCCTGGTGTCCTGTGGGACTGGGCCCTTCCCCCGGTGCCCTGCCCTGTGGGACTGGGCCCTTCCCCCGGTGTCCTGTGGGACTGGGCCCTTCCCCCGGTGCCCTGTGGGACTGGGCCCTTCCCCCGGTGTCCTGCCCTGTGGGACTGGGCCCTTCCCCCGGTGTCCTGCCCTGTGGGACTGGGCCCTTCCCCCGGTGTCCTGTGGGACTGGGCCCTTCCCCCGGTGTCCTGTGGGACTGGGCCCTTCCCCCGGTGTCCTGCCCTGTGGGACTGGGCCCTTCCCCCGGTGTCCTGCCCTGTGGGACTGGGCCCTTCCCCCGGTGTCCTGCCCTGTGGGACTGGGCCCTTCCCCCGGTGTCCTGTGGGACTGGGCCCTTCCCCCGGTGCACTGTGGGACTGGGCCCTTCCCCCGGTGTCCTGCCCTGTGGGACTGGGCCCTTCCCCCGGTGCCCTGCCCTGTGGGACTGGGCCCTTCCCCCGGTGTCCTGCCCTGTGGGACTGGGCCCTTCCCCCGGTGTCCTGCCCTGTGGGACTGGGCCCTTCCCCCGGTGTCCTGCCCTGTGGGACTGGGCCCTTCCCCCGGTGTCCTGCCCTGTGGGACTGGGCCCTTCCCCCGGTGTCCTGCCCTGTGGGACTGGGCCCTTCCCCCGGTGTCCTGCCCTGTGGGACTGGGCCCTTCCCCCGGTGTCCTGCCCTGTGGGACTGGGCCCTTCCCCCGGTGTCCTGTGGGACTGGGCCCTTCCCCCGGTGCCCTGTGGGACTGGGCCCTTCCCCCGGTGTCCTGCCCTGTGGGACTGGGCCCTTCCCCCGGTGTCCTGTGGGACTGGGCCCTTCCCCCGGTGTCCTGTGGGACTGGACCCTTCCCCCGGTGTCCTGTGGGACTCGGCCCTTCCCCCGGTGCCCTGTGGGACTGGGCCCTTCCCCCGGTGCCCTGTGGGACTGGGCCCTTCCCCCGGTGCCCTGTGGGACTGGGCCCTTCCCCCGGTGCCCTGTGGGACTGGGCCCTTCCCCCGGTGTCCTGTGGGACTGGACCCTTCCCCCGGTGCCCTGTGGGACTGGACCCTTCCCCCGGTGCCCTGTGGGACTGGGCCCTTCCCCCTGTGTCCTGTTGGACTGGGCCCTTCCCCCGGTGTCCTGTTGGACTGGGCCCTTCCCCCGGTGTGCTGTTGGACTGGGCCCTTCCCCCGGTGCCCTGTGGGACTGGGCCCTTCCCCCGGTGCCCTGCCCTGTGGGACTGGGCCCTTCCCCCGGTGCCCTGTGGGACTGGGTCCTTCCCCCGGTGTCCTGTGGGACTGGGCCCTTCCCCCGGTGCCCTGTGGGACTGGGCCCTTCCCCCGGTGCCCTGTGGGACTGGGCCCTTCCCCCGGTGTCCTGCCCTGTGGGACTGGGCCCTTCCCCCGGTGTCCTGCCCTGTGGGACTGGGCCCTTCCCCCGGTGCCCTGTGGGACTGGGCCCTTCCCCCGGTGTCCTGTGGGACTGGGCCCTTCCCCCGGTGCCCTGTGGGACTGGGCCCTTCCCCCGGTGTCCTGTGGGACTGGGCCCTTCCCCCGGTGCCCTGCCCTGTGGGACTGGGCCCTTCCCCCGGTGCCCTGTGGGACTGGGCCCTTCCCCCGGTGTCCTGCCCTGTGGGACTGGGCCCTTCCCCCGGTGTCCTGCCCTGTGGGACTGGGCCCTTCCCCCGGTGCCCTGTGGGACTGGGCCCTTCCCCCGGTGTCCTGCCCTGTGGGACTGGGCCCTTCCCCCGGTGCCCTGTGGGACTGGGCCCTTCCCCCGTTGTCCTGTGGGACTGGGCCCTTCCCCCGGTGTCCTGTGGGACTGGGCCCTTCCCCCGGTGTCCTGTGGGACTGGGCCCTTCCCCCGGTGTCCTGTGGGACTGGGCCCTTCCCCCGGTGTCCTGTGGGACTGGGCCCTTCCCCCGGTGTCCTGTGGGACTGGGCCCTTCCCCCGGTGTCCTGTGGGACTGGGCCCTTCCCCCGGTGCACTGTGGGACTGGGCCCTTCCCCCGGTGCCCTGTGGGACTGGGCCCTTCCCCCGGTGCCCTGTGGGACTGGGCCCTTCCCCCGGTGCCCTGTGGGACTGGGCCCTTCCCCCGGTGCCCTGCCCTGTGGGACTGGGCCCTTCCCCCGGTGTCCTGCCCTGTGGGACTGGGCCCTTCCCCCGGTGCCCTGTGGGACTGGGCCCTTCCCCCGGTGCCCTGTGGGACTGGGCCCTTCCCCCGGTGTCCTGTGGGACTGGGCCCTTCCCCCGGTGTCCTGTGGGACTGGGCCCTTCCCCCGGTGCCCTGCCCTGTGGGACTGGGCCCTTCCCCCGGTGTCCTGCCCTGTGGGACTGGGCCCTTCCCCCGGTGTCCTGCCCTGTGGGACTGGGCCCTTCCCCCGGTGCCCTGTGGGACTGGGCCCTTCCCCCGGTGCCCTGTGGGACTGGGCCCTTCCCCCGTTGTCCTGTGGGACTGGGCCCTTCCCCCGGTGTCCTGTGGGACTGGGCCCTTCCCCCGGTGTCCTGTGGGACTGGGCCCTTCCCCCGGTGTCCTGTGGGACTGGGCCCTTCCCCCGGTGTCCTGTGGGACTGGGCCCTTCCCCCGGTGTCCTGTGGGACTGGGCCCTTCCCCCGGTGTCCTGTGGGACTGGGCCCTTCCCCCGGTGCACTGTGGGACTGGGCCCTTCCCCCGGTGCCCTGTGGGACTGGGCCCTTCCCCCGGTGCCCTGTGGGACTGGGCCCTTCCCCCGGTGCCCTGTGGGACTGGGCCCTTCCCCCGGTGCCCTGCCCTGTGGGACTGGGCCCTTCCCCCGGTGTCCTGCCCTGTGGGACTGGGCCCTTCCCCCGGTGCCCTGTGGGACTGGGCCCTTCCCCCGGTGCCCTGTGGGACTGGGCCCTTCCCCCGGTGTCCTGTGGGACTGGGCCCTTCCCCCGGTGCACTGTGGGACTGGGCCCTTCCCCCGGTGCCCTGTGGGACTGGGCCCTTCCCCCGGTGCCCTGTGGGACTGGGCCCTTCCCCCGGTGCCCTGCCCTGTGGGACTGGGCCCTTCCCCCGGTGCCCTGTGGGACTGGGCCCTTCCCCCGGTGCCCTGTGGGACTGGGCCCTTCCCCCGGTGCCCTGCCCTGTGGGACTGGGCCCTTCCCCCGGTGCCCTGTGGGACTGGGCCCTTCCCCCGGTGTCCTGCCCTGTGGGACTGGGCCCTTCCCCCGGTGTCCTGCCCTGTGGGACTGGGCCCTTCCCCCGGTGCCCTGTGGGACTGGGCCCTTCCCCCGGTGTCTTGTGGGACTGGGCCCTTCCCCCGGTGCCCTGCCCTGTGGGACTGGGCCCTTCCCCTGGAATGCACAATAAACAATAAGCACACCACTTGTTTTGATTAGTTTGGTGCTGATGCATTTCGCAGTAGGGTCTCCTTTACCCACCAACACTTTCTCCTAATCGATATTTAGAGCAAAGGGCGATAAATTGAAATGAGCAGGTTTTTGGGGGTTGGTGGCAGTGATTAGGGATTGAATGGAATGGAGATCTTGCCTGAGAACGCAGAATGTCTCTCTGGTACAGTACAGCTCTCAGCCTCTCCACATGCTCCAGTAATACTGATCCCAGCAGTTAGAAGCCACTGTTTACAGAACTACAGCTCGATGTCAATCGATCTGAATGACTGAATGGACCTATCAATCAAAGCTGATTCACACTGCAAACTAACCCAACATCAGACGCACAGAACTGTTATCAGGAGTAAAGTGGTAAAATCCTCCTTAATCTGGACTGCACACGGGACAGCGTTTGATGGGACAGTGTAGAGGGAGCTTTACTCTGTATCTAACCCATGCTGTACCTGCCCTGGGAGTGGTTGATGGGACAGTGTAGAGGGAGCTTTAGTCTGCATCTAACCCATGCTGTACCTGCCCTGGGAGTGGTTGATGGGACAGTGTAGAGGGAGCTTTACTCTGCATCTAACCCATGCTGTACCTGCCCTGGGAGTGGTTGATGGGACAGTGTAGAGAGAGCTTTACTCTGTATCTAACCCGTGCTGTATCAGCCCTGGGAGTGTTTGATGGGACAGTGTAGAGGGAGCTTTACTCTGTATCTAACCCCGTGCTGTATCTGCCTGGGAGTGTTTGATGGGACAGTGTAGAGGGAGCTTTACTCTGTATCTAACCCGTGCTGTACCTGCCCTGGGAGCGTTTGATGGGACAGTGTAGAGGGAGCTTTACTCTGTATCTAACCCGTGCTGTACCTGCCCTGGGAGTGTTTGATAGGACAGTGTAGAGGGAGATTTACTCTGTATCTAACCCGTGCTGTACCTGCCCTGGGAGTGTTTGATGGGACAGTGTAGAGGGAGCTTTACTCTGTATCTAACCCGTGCTGTACCTGCCCTGGGAGTGTTTGATAGGACAGTGTAGAGGGAGATTTACTCTGTATCTAACCCGTGCTGTACCTGCCCTGGGAGTGTTTGATGGGACAGTGTAGAGGGAGCTTTACGCTGTATCTAAAAATGATGTATTTTTGCCTGGTTTAAGCTCATGGCTGTCCCTTTAAATGCTCTCACAAGCAGTTTAAGTCGAAGCGAGCGCTGCTCAGGTTCCTGCACCATTCTTACTTTGATACATTTATCGGGTGCCTGGACTGAGTGACCGAGGGGCCAGGCTGACTTTGAACAAACACAGGTGATGTGATTTGTTTAGTTGAATGAATGACAGCTAATTATTTTGTATCCAACTGTCAATTATGAAAAAGTCACAGTGAGTGCTGAAAGGGTTTTAAAGTGGCTTGATCTGTTCTTTGAGTTAAACTATCAAAAGGTATCCCAACAATTGGAAACTTTACTGGAACATATTTGGTGGAATAGCTGACTCCTGCAGTCAGAAATGATTGTAAGAAAGAGAAGTTATCGCTAAAAGAAAGAGTTTGCATGTCTACAGCGCCTCTCACAATCTCAGGATGTCCCAAAGCGCTCCACAGCCAATGAAATGTAGTCGCTGCTGTAATGTAGGAAACGCAGCAGCCAATTTGCGCACAGCAGGCTCCCACAAACAATGACCAGATAATCTGTTTTGGTGATGTTGGTTGAGGGATTGTAGATGTTGGACAGGACACCGGTGATAATTTCCCTGGTCTTTACTGAATAGTGCCATGGGATCTTTTACGTCCACCTGGGAGAGCAGAGTGGGTCGCGGTTTAAGGTGTCATCCAAAAGACGGCACCTACGACAGTGCAGCGCTCCCTTAGTACTGCCCCTCCGACAGTGCGGTGCTCCCTCAATACTGCCCCTCCGACAGTGCAGCGCTCCCTCAGTACTGCCCCTCCGACAGTGCAGCGCTGCCTCAGTACTGATCCTCTGACAGTGCAGCGCTCCCTCAGTACTGCCCCTCCGACAGTGCGGCACTCCCTCAGTACTGCCCCTCCATCAGTGCAGCACTCCCTCATTACTGCCCCTCTGACAGTGCGGTGCTCCCTCAGTACTGCCCCTCCGACAGTGCAGCGCTCACTCAGTACTGCCCCTCCGACAGTGCGGCGCTCCCTCAGTACTGCCCCTCCGACAGTGCGGCGCTCCCTCAGTACTGCCCCTCCGACAGTGCAGCGCTCACTCAGTACTGCCCCTCTGACAGTGCGGTGCTCCCTCAGTACTGCCCCTCCGACAGTGCAGCGCTCCCTCAGTACTGCCCCTCCGACAGTGCGGCGCTCCCTCAGTACTGCCCCTCCGACAGTGCGGCGCTCCCTCAGTACTGCCCCTCCGACAGTGCGGTGCTCCCTCAACTGCCCCTCCGACAGTGCAGCGCTCCCTCAGTACTGCCCCTCCGACAGTGCGGTGCTCCCTCAACTGCCCCTCCGACAGTGCAGCGTTCCCTCAGTACTGCCCCTCCGAAAGTGCGGCACTCCCTCAGTACTGCCCCTCCGACAGTGCAGCGCTCCCTCAGTACTGCCCCTCCGACAGTGCGGCGCTCCCTCAGTACTGCCCCTCCGACAGTGCGGCGCTCCCTCAGTACCGCCCCTCCGACAGTGCAGCGCTCCCTCAGTACTGCCGCTCCGACAGTGCAGCGCTCCCTCAGTACTGCCCCTCCGACAGTGCGGCGCTCCCTCAGTACTGCCGCTCCAACAGTGCAGCGCTCCCTCAGTACTGCCCCTCCGACAGTGCAGCGCTCCCTCAGTACTGCCGCTCCGACAGTGCAGCGCTCCCTCAGTACTGCCCCTCCGACAGTGCAGCGCTCCCTCAGTACTGCCGCTCCGACAGTGCAGCGCTCCCTCAGTACTGCCCCTCCGACAGTGCGGCGCTCCCTCAGTACTGCCGCTCCAACAGTGCAGCGCTCCCTCAGTACTGCCCCTCCGACAGTGCAGCGCTCCCTCAGTACTGCCGCTCCGACAGTGCAGCGCTCCCTCAGTACTGCCCCTCCGACAGTACGGCACTCCCTCAGTACTGCACTGGGAGTGTCGGCCTGGATGACGTGCTCGAGTCTCTGGAGTGGGACGTTTTGAGTCTAAGACGAGAATGCTACTCACTGAACTATGGCTGGCAATAAAAGTAACCTTAGCAATTCTTACGAATTGATGAGTGCTTGGTCTTCACACTAACGCTAAGAGTTCCAGTTCCTCAGGCTGATGAGGGACAAATTCAGTAAAAACAAACTGGTTCATCAAAGTCGCATCCAAATCGGTTTCAGGGCCTGGGAGTGGGTACTCAAGGCCCACACACGCAGACTTTGCAGAGCGTGTGATGGAAAATTAAAACAAGTCCGTGTTATCTTGCACTTTGAGACTTTTATTCTGGGTAATATTTGGTGTTAAAAATAATGGCCTTTTATTTAGTACCATTGTCGAGCTGGGCTAGCCTGAGTCTCAGCTTGTATCTCTCCTGATTAACAGACGAGAATTAGATTTAATTAATTTCCTTTAATGGGCGGGGTGGGGGGGCATTGGGGTGATGAATCAAAGCCGAGAATCTATCACTGAGCGAGTCAGTGGGGGCCGAGTATCTCCCGCCCGATAACTCACACAAGTCCTGAAATTGGAAAGGAGTTCTCAGCATTATCAAACCGCACTGCTGCCTGGGAGAGATCCTTTATTTATAATGATCACACACTTAAAATAGAATCTTTTCTTTTGTTGCGACGAGTTTACATTATTTTTGGAGTGGAAACAGCATGAATAAAACCCCAGCATTAACTCGCAAGCACAGGGCAGCACACCAAGCACATGAACTGATCGGGGCTTTACATTTTGACTTGGTCTGCTCTGCCTGGCCTCTGTTTTATTTAATATTGTTGTTTTAATATGTATAAAAAGTACTCTCCAGCTGGATTAGGTGTACACTGGGGGAGGATGACCTATTTCACAGAGTGTGAGCACAGGCTGATACAGAAAGTTGCAGCATCTCCTAACGGGGCTTTTCGCTTTGTCTCCCTAAGTTTTCCGCCGTTTTCTTGAGGGGTACAGTTCCCACCGAGCCCTGGTTGCTCCCCAGTACCTCGCCCGAATGGCCATTTTTCACGTCTGGGCCCAGACAGTGAGTGTCGGCAGGCCATTCCACCATGGGAGCATCAGAGCGAAGCTCGATCCCATCCTCATCCGACATGTGTGCACTTTCCCTGTGGGGGCTGCGGGCTGATCTTCTCCTCTCTGGGCCACAGACAATGTGGTTTAGACTGGCTGAGACCAGAGAGGGGCATTGCCACGGCTTCTGGGATCATCCTGCTCTACATTGCTCATTGCTCTGCTGGGAGTGCCATTTCCCCAATCAGCCATTGCGGCAACTGGAGTTCATCTTTCAATAAACTTATACCATTTTTTTCCCGAAATAGGCACCATGAGACAAGCCTTTGTCTGTCGAGAGGGAAAGAGGAAGGGAGAGAGAAAGCACGGGATGGAGAGAGAGCGGAAAGGAGGGAGGAAGAGAGAGAGGGTGGGAGGGAGGGAGCGGAGAGATGGAGGGAGGGAGGGAGGGGAGAGAGGGAGGGAGGGAGGGAGAGAAAGAGGGAGGGCAGGAGGGAGAGAGAGAGGAAGGGAGGGAGAGAGGGCGGGAGGGAGGGAGTGGAGAGATGGACGGCGGGAGGGAGGGAGGGAGGAAGGGAGGGAGCTGGAGTGAGGGAAGGATGGAGAGAGAGAGCTAGAGGGAGGAAGGGACAAACTCGAGTCACATCTCACTTAAATCACAACGCTGGCACATAGTGACATAATGGTGTCTTTCAAATTGATAACATCATGGATTTGTGTATCTACAAATAAAAAAAATAGATGTCTTTAAGACATTGCCCTTTAAGAGTAAATATGTCAGGGCATTGATGACAGGGTTAAGGATATTAAAAGCTTCTCTGCCCCGAGTTACAACAGTATAAAATATCAAGATGATATAAATCACAAGTTAAAAGTACGTTCTGATTTCCAACCCCAACTACCCAGGTGAGTTAAGGACCACCTCAGCCCCATTCCTCATCATTCCCGACAGTAATTGATCAGCCTTAAAGGGACCAAACCATTACGAACAAGCTCCATACTCTCCTATCGAAACAGACCCACATCTCAATGCAGAAGGTACCGCGATAAGCACGTTAACCCTTTGATGCATCACTCAACCACCGATTAAACTGTTTAAAAAGCAAGGCACCAAAAAATACAGCAGGCACTGGAAGAAATGCTGTCACTTTAAAATAATATAACATAGGCCTGGCTACACCTCACATCTGGAGTCAGGGCTACACCTCACATCTGGAGTCAGGGCTACACCTCACATCTGGAGTCAGGGGTACATATCACATCTGGAGTCAGGGGTACACCTCACATCTGGATACAGGAGTACACCTCACATCTGGAGTCAGGGGTACACCTCACATCTGGAGTCAGGAGTACACCTCACATCTGGAGTCAGGGGTACACCTCACATCTGGAGTCAGGGGTACACCTCACATCTGGAGTCAGGGGTACATATCACATCTGGATACAGGAGTACACCTCACATCTGGAGTCAGGGGTACATCTCACATCTGGAGACAGGGGTATACCTCACATCTGGAGTCAGGGGTACACTTCACATCTGGAGTCAGGGGTACACTTCACATCTGGAGTCAGGGGTACACCTCACATCTGGATACAGGGGTAACACCTCACATCTGGAGACAGGGATACACCTCACATCTGGAGACAGGGGTACACCTCACATCTGGAGGGGTTACATCTCACACACCTGGTACAGTTCCACACGACAGTCTCATTCAAACCTTGAACTAATATAGAATTTCTCAATGACTTTCAAAATAGTTTATAGATAGATAAATAGATAGATAGATAGATAGATAGATAGATAGATAGATAGATAGATAGATAGATCGATAGATAGATACTTGGCTGGATAGAGACTGGTATGTATACCCAGACCATACCCTACTATGCCATTATTCTGCCCATAAAGTGGCATACCATACTCGTATCATACCCATACTGTGTCCATGCCCATATTATGCCCATATTATGGCCATACTGTGCCCATACCATGCCTATATTATGGCCATACTGTGCCCATACCATGACCATATTATGGCCATACTGTGCCTGTACCATGTCCATATTATGGCCATTCTGTGCCCATACCATGACCATATTATGGCCATACTGTGCCTATGCCATGCCCACATTATGACCATTCTGTGCCCATACCATGCCCATATTATGACCATTCTGTGCCCATACCATGCCCACATTATGGCCATACTGTGCCCATACCATGCCCATATTATGACCATTCTGTGCCTATGCCATGCCCATATTATGGCCATACTGTGCCTATGCCATGCCCCACTGCCTTACCTGTACCATTCCAGCCCCTTGTCATAGTGCCTGTCGAAGAAGTGAGGCTCGGTGCCCAGCGCCCTGACCTCGGGATGGACGCGGATAAATTCCAGCACCGCCCGGGTGCCCCCCTTCTTCACCCCGACGATGATGGCCCGGGGCAGGCGCTTGCTGCCGACTCTGGCGGTGGCGTTGGCGCTCCTGTCCCGCTCCTGGGGAGGCGCTGCCGGAGCCCGGGGGGTGAGGGTCCTGTTGGTGGGACGCCGCTCGGGAGGAGATAGCAGGAGCCGGTTGTCCTGCTCTTGGCCCCGCTTGGCTCCCTCCCCGTGGCGGGCGGTCCCTGGCTCGGCGTTGGCACAGGACTGGGACTTGTGGAGCAGTTTTTTGCCCGCCCCAGGCTGCAGCAAGTAACAGGCTCGATCTTCGGGAAAGCCCAAGGGTTTCTGCATGATGGAGTCGCCGCAGAAGATAAGGCTGTAGCACAGGTAGGTGAAGGAGAGCGAGAGGGTGAAGATGAAGAAGAACCTGCGCGTTACCCGAGATGAAGATGGCACGAGTCTCACCCCTAATCTATATGCCATGTCTCAGGGCAGCTTCTGAAAGGGACGACAGCATGATCTTCGTCCAGGATCTCGGGGAGATATCTTCGGACATCTGTGTTTGAGAGGGTGAGGATGGAGGAGAGGAAATCCTTGAGGGAGTTCGTTACAGCAAAAAGGAGAGGAGGTTAAAGGACGAAAGCTCAGTGAGACGAGGCAAGGTCAGTCCTGGGATCCCAGCTCTCCATCCCAACTCCACAGGGCAGTTCCAGCCTCCAGGTGGTTCGCTCTCGACATGTTTGTTGGTTCTCTGGTCTCCAAAAAAATAATCTGACATTGCAGGGGGGAAAAAAAACCCCAAGCACAACCTCCCTCCACACACAATCTTGAAGCTGACAGCTCCCCAGAACCCCGAAAGCTTGCTGTGTGCTGGCGAACTGGTCAGATCGCGATCAGCAATGGGTCCAAGGACTGGGATGGGTTGTCCCACCACACGCACCTCTCCAGGTGTCCGAGCCCAGCTCTCCTCTCGGGCGGAAGCCTTGGCTCCGTCTCCCTGCTCCTGGATTTGGCTCCAAAGTTGCCGAGGGATGCCGATGCAGGATCCGAGGGTCTGACACATGAATATTTAAACACGCCGTCCTGCATTTCTGACGCTCGCCGCTCGCATTATTTCTCCAGCCCGACGCCTCTCCCGATCCAACAGAAATAAAGCGGCTGCCGGGGGCTGGAGAAAGCGGCACTCCGGGACCCGCCGCCTCACCCAGGCACTGCCACCTCCCACCAGCCAACCAGGGGAGTGGGAGAGAGGGAGAGACATTAGGGGGGACAGAGACTTAGCGAGAGGAATCGGGAGGCAGGAAAAACTGGGGTCGCGAGAGAGATTTCGGGAGCTGGAGAGAAAAACTGTTTGAGGAGTGAGAGACTTGAAATGGGAGATTTGAGGAGCAAGAGGGGATTTCAAGGGGAAAGGGAGGTGAGGGAGATTGTGAAATGTGAGGGGACAGTGGGCCATTAGAGAGGGAGGGGGGATTTGGGGTTGGAGAGGGAAATTTGAGGAGAGGGAACTTTGGAAGAGCTTGAGTTTGGGAGAGAAGGAGATTTGGGGAATGTGAGTGAGTTTTAGGAAGGAGCATAGGAACAGGAGGACATTCAGCCCCTCCAGCCTGTTCCACCATTCAATTAGATCTTTATCTTAACTCCATTTACCAGTCTTTGCTTTGTAACCTTTAATACCCTTACCCAACAAAAATCCATCGATCGCAGTTTTGAAATTTTCAATTGACCCCCAACCTTAACATTTTTTTTGGGGGGGTGAGAGAGTTCCAGATTTCCACCACCCTTTGTGTGAAGAAGTGCTTCCTGACATCACCCCTGAACGGCCTGGCTCTAATTTTAAGGTTCTGCCCCCTTGTTCTGGACTCCCCCCACCAGAGGGAATAGTTTCTCTCTATCGACCCGATCAACTCCTGTAATCATCTTAAACACCTCGATCAGATCACCCCTTAATCTTCGATACTCGAGGCAATACAAGCCTGTACTGTGCAACCTGTCCTCGTAATTTAACCCTTTCAGCCCCGGTGTCATTCTGGTGAATCGGTCTCCAAGGCCAATATCTCCTTCCTGAGGTGCGGGGCCCAGAACTGAACGCCGTGTCCAGATGGGGTCTGACCAAGGCTCTGCACAGCTGGAACAGAACTTCACCCCTTTGTAGTCCAGCCCCCGCGAGATAAAGGCCAACATTCCATTCACCTTTTTCATTAGTTTTGTTGCTGTCCAGTAGCTTTCAGTGATTTCTGTACTTGGAGCCCACAATCTCTCGGCTCCCCCACAGTTCCCAGCTTCTCACCGTTTAGAAAATACTCTGATCGATCTTTCTTGGGTCCAAAGTGGATGGCCTCACACTTCCCCACATTGAACAGTTTTGTCCACTCACTGAATCTCTCAATATCCCTTTGCAGCTTTCTGCTCCCAGCTACACTATTTACCATGCCGCCTAACTTGGTGTCGTCAGCAATCTTGAATATACGGTTCTCTGTTCCTTCATCCAAGTCATTTATAAATATCGTGAAAAGCTGAGGCCCCAGTACAGATCCCCGGGGGGACACCACTAGTCACATCCTGCCGATTGAGTACATGCCCATTATCCCCACTCTCTCTCCTGCCTCCTAACCAATTCCCAGCCCAAGCCAATAGGTTGCCTCCAATTCCATGTGCTCTCATTTTTGTTAACAGTCTCTTGTGTGGAACCTTCTGGAAGTCGATATAAATAACATCCATCGACACTCCCTCATCTACCATGTTAGTGACTGCCCCAAAAAATTCAACTAGGTTCATTAGACCTGACTCACCCTTTACAGATCAATGCTGGCTCTCTCTGAACAGCTCATGTTTGTCCCAATGCTCAGTCACTCTGTCCCTAAAAACCGATTCTAGTAATTTCCCCACAACAGGTATTAGACTAGTAGGCCTATAATTTCCTGTTTTTTCTCTCCTACCCTTAAACAATGGCGTGACATTGGCAATTCCTGATTCGAGAGTTTTGGAAGATCATGACTAGAGCATCAACAATTTCCTCACCTTCTTCTTTTAAAACCCTGGGGTGGAATCCATCTGGTCCTGGGGACTTGTCCATCTTTAATAACAATAGTTTCTCCACCACCATTTCTGAACTTGTATTGAATCTAGTTAGTTCCTCTCCTTGATTTATTTTTATTTTTCCTAGTTAAGGGAGAGAGGGAGATAAGTTTTAGGGAATGAGATTGAGGGAAAGGAAGTTTTGGGATAGGAGAGGGAGCTTTGTGGAGTGAGTTTGGGAGCGTGAAGGTGATTGGGGAGGATGTAGAGGAGTGGGATTGGGGAGAGAGACTGGGAAAGTGATGGGGGGAGAGAGGTTCGTGATTGTGGTTGGCAGTTTTCATTTTCATATTTATTTGTATTCTGCTTTGGTGAATCTCAGTTCAGTCAAATTAAAAACCAAATCTGAGAGGGGAAAATTGGAAAATTTCAAATAGAAATATTCCATTTTGTTCAAAACCAGGTTCGGCTCCACATAATTTCTCGTAAATATTAACCTTTATATGAAAAAACTAAATGATAGTTTGTAGAATCTGATATATGTGTAATCTACTAACTTGCTGGGCCACTTCAGAGGGCAGCCAACCACGTTGGGTGTGGGACTGGAGTCACCGATAGGCCCAGACCGGGTAAGGACGGCAGGTTTCCTTCCCTCAAAGACATTAGTGAACCGGTTGGGGTTGTCGGACAATCCATCCTCTTTCATAGTCATTTTTCCTGGGGCCATGGTGGGATGTGAACTCTCGGCTGTTGGGATGGTGATTCAGTGCCAATAATCACACCAAAATCGT
>JASTWF010001973.1:40000-42500 GCA_030390025.1 Squalus acanthias | reverse complement strand
GAGAGAGAGAGTCAGAGATACAGAGAGAGAGACAGAGATACAGAGAGAGAGAGAGTCAGAGATACAGAGAGAGAGAGAGAGTCAGAGATACAGAGAGAGAGAGAGAGTCAGAGAGAGAGAGTCAGAGATACAGAGAGAGAGAGTCAGAGATACAGAGAGAGAGAGAGTCAGAGATACAGAGAGAGAGAGAGTCAGAGATACAGAGAGAGAGAGAGAGTCAGAGATACAGAGAGAGAGAGAGAGTCAGAGATACAGAGAGAGAGAGAGTCAGAGATACAGAGAGAGAGAGAGTCAGAGATACAGAGAGAGAGAGAGAGCCAGAGAGAGAGAGAGTCAGAGCAACAGAGAGAGAGAGAGTCAGAGATACAGAGAGAGAGAGTCAGAGATACAGAGAGAGAGAGAGTCAGAGATACAGAGAGAGAGAGAGAGAGTCAGAGATACAGAGAGAGAGAGAGAGAGTCAGAGATACAGAGAGAGAGAGAGAGTCAGAGATACAGAGAGAGAGAGAGTCAGAGATACAGAGAGAGAGAGAGTCAGAGATACAGAGAGAGAGAGTCAGAGATACAGAGAGAGAGAGAGAGTCAGAGAGAGAGAGAGTCAGAGATACAGAGAGAGAGAGAGAGAGTCAGAGATACAGAGAGAGAGAGAGTCAGAGCTACAGAGAGAGAGAGAGTCAGAGATACAGAGAGAGAGAGAGAGAGTCAGAGATACAGAGAGAGAGAGAGAGAGTCAGAGATACAGAGAGAGAGAGTCAGAGATACAGAGAGAGAGAGAGAGAGTCAGAGATAGAGAGAGAGAGAGAGAGTCAGAGATACAGAGAGAGAGAGTCAGAGCTACAGAGAGAGAGAGAGTCAGAGATACAGAGAAAGAGAGAGTCAGAGATACAGAGAGAGAGAGAGTCAGAGATACAGAGAGAGAGAGAGAGAGAGTCAGAGATACAGAGAGAGAGAGTCAGAGATACAGAGAGAGAGAGTCAGAGATACAGAGAGAGAGAGAGTCAGAGATACAGAGAGAGAGTCAGAGATACAGAGAGAGAGAGTCAGAGATACAGAGAGAGAGAGAGAGATACAGAGAGAGAGAGAGAGATACAGAGAGAGAGAGTCAGAGATACAGAGAGAGAGAGAGTCAGAGATACAGAGAGAGAGAGAGTCAGAGATACAGAGAGAGAGAGAGTCAGAGATACAGAGAGAGAGAGAGTCAGAGATACAGAGAGAGAGAGAGTCAGAGATACAGAGAGAGAGAGAGTCAGAGATACAGAGAGAGAGAGAGTCAGAGATACAGAGAGAGAGAGAGTCAGAGATACAGAGAGAGAGAGAGTCAGAGATACAGAGAGAGAGAGTCAGAGATACAGAGAGAGAGAGAGTCAGAGATACAGAGAGAGAGAGAGTCAGAGATACAGAGAGAGAGAGAGAGAGTCAGAGATACAGAGAGAGAGAGAGAGTCAGAGATACAGAGAGAGAGAGAGAGAGTCAGAGATACAGAGAGAGAGACAGAGATACAGAGAGAGAGAGAGTCAGAGATACAGAGAGAGAGAGAGAGTCAGAGAGAGAGAGTCAGAGATACAGAGAGAGAGAGTCAGAGATACAGAGAGAGAGAGAGTCAGAGATACAGAGAGAGAGAGTCAGAGATACAGAGAGAGAGAGAGAGTCAGAGATACAGAGAGAGAGAGAGTCAGAGATACAGAGAGAGAGAGAGAGTCAGAGATACAGAGAGAGAGAGAGTCAGAGATACAGAGAGAGAGAGAGTCAGAGATACAGAGAGAGACAGTCAGAGATACAGAGAGAGAGAGAGTCAGAGATACAGAGAGAGAGAGAGTCAGAGATACAGAGAGAGAGCGAGTCAGAGATACAGAGAGAGAGAGAGAGTCAGAGATACAGAGAGAGAGAGAGAGTCAGAGATACAGAGAGAGAGAGAGAGTCAGAGATACAGAGAGAGAGACAGAGATACAGAGAGAGAGAGAGTCAGAGATACAGAGAGAGAGAGAGAGTCAGAGATACAGAGAGAGAGAGAGAGTCAGAGAGAGAGAGTCAGAGATACAGAGAGAGAGAGTCAGAGATACAGAGAGAGAGAGAGTCAGAGATACAGAGAGAGAGAGAGTCAGAGATACAGAGAGAGAGAGAGAGTCAGAGATACAGAGAGAGAGAGAGAGTCAGAGATACAGAGAGAGAGAGAGTCAGAGATACAGAGAGAGAGAGAGTCAGAGATACAGAGAGAGAGAGAGAGCCAGAGAGAGAGAGAGTCAGAGCAACAGAGAGAGAGAGAGTCAGAGATACAGAGAGAGAGAGTCAGAGATACAGAGAGAGAGAGAGTCAGAGATACAGAGAGAGAGAGAGAGAGTCAGAGATACAGAGAGAGAGAGAGAGAGTCAGAGATACAGAGAGAGAGAGAGAGTCAGAGCTACAGAGAGAGAGAGAGTCAGAGATACAGAGAGAGAGAGAGTCAGAGATACAGAGAGAGAGAGTCAGAGATACAGAGAGAGAGAGAGAGTCAGAGAGAGAGA
>JASTWF010001973.1:0-5000 GCA_030390025.1 Squalus acanthias | reverse complement strand
GAGAGAGAGAGAGAGTCAGAGATACAGAGAGAGAGAGTCAGAGATACAGAGAGAGAGAGTCAGAGATACAGAGAGAGAGAGTCAGAGATACAGAGAGAGAGAGTCAGAGATACAGAGAGAGAGAGTCAGAGATACAGAGAGAGAGAGTCAGAGATACAGAGAGAGAGAGAGTCAGAGAAACAGAGAGAGAGAGAGTCAGAGATACAGAGAGAGAGAGTCAGAGATACAGAGAGAGAGAGAGAGTCAGAGATACAGAGAGAGAGAGAGTCAGAGATACAGAGAGAGAGAGAGTCAGAGATACAGAGAGAGAGAGAGTCAGAGATACAGAGAGAGAGAGTCAGAGATACAGAGAGAGAGAGTCAGAGGTACAGAGAGAGAGAGTCAGAGATACAGAGAGAGAGAGAGAGTCAGAGATACAGAGAGAGTCAGAGATACAGAGAGAGAGAGAGAGTCAGAGATACAGTGAGAGAGAGTCAGAGATACAGAGAGAGAGAGTCAGAGATACAGAGAGAGAGAGTCAGAGATACAGAGAGAGAGAGTCAGAGATACAGAGAGAGAGAGTCAGAGATACAGAGAGAGAGAGAGTCAGAGATAGAGAGAGAGAGAGTCAGAGATACAGAGAGAGAGAGTCAGAGATACAGAGACAGAGAGAGAGAGTCAGAGATACAGAGAGAGAGAGTCAGAGATACAGAGAGAGAGAGTCAGAGAGAGAGAGAGAGAGTCAGAGAGTCAGAGATACAGAGAGAGAGAGAGAGTCAGAGATACAGAGAGAGAGTCAGAGATACAGAGAGAGAGAGAGAGAGTCAGAGATACAGAGAGAGTCAGAGATACAGAGAGAGTCAGAGATACAGAGAGAGAGAGAGTCAGAGATACAGAGAGAGAGTCAGAGATACAGAGAGAGAGAGAGAGAGAGTCAGAGATACAGAGAGAGGCAGAGATGCAGAGAGAGAGAGAGAGAGAGTCAGAGATACAGAGAGAGGCAGAGATACAGAGAGAGAGAGAGACAGAGTCAGAGATACAGAGAGAGTCAGAGATACAGAGAGAGAGAGAGTCAGAGATACAGAGAGAGTCAGAGATACAGAGAGAGAGAGAGTCAGAGATACAGAGAGAGAGAGAGAGAGTCAGAGAGTCAGAGATACAGTGAGAGAGAGTCAGAGATACAGAGAGAGAGAGTCAGAGATACAGAGAGAGAGAGTCAGAGATACAGAGAGAGAGAGTCAGAGATACAGAGAGAGAGAGTCAGAGATACAGAGAGAGAGAGTCAGAGATACAGAGAGAGAGAGAGTCAGAGATACAGAGAGAGAGAGAGTCAGAGATACAGAGAGAGAGAGAGTCAGAGATACAGAGAGAGAGAGAGTCAGAGATACAGAGAGAGAGAGAGTCAGAGATACAGAGAGAGAGAGAGTCAGAGATACAGAGAGAGAGAGAGTCAGAGATACAGAGAGAGAGAGAGTCAGAGATACAGAGAGAGTCAGAGATACAGAGAGAGAGAGTCAGAGATACAGAGAGAGAGAGAGTCAGAGATACAGAGAGAGAGAGAGTCAGAGATACAGAGAGAGAGAGAGAGTCAGAGATACAGAGAGAGAGAGAGTCAGAGATACAGAGAGAGAGAGAGAGTCAGAGATACAGAGAGAGAGAGAGAGTCAGAGATACAGAGAGAGTCAGAGATACAGAGAGAGAGAGAGAGTCAGAGATACAGTGAGAGAGAGTCAGAGATACAGAGAGAGAGAGAGTCAGAGATACAGAGAGAGAGAGAGTCAGAGATACAGAGAGAGAGAGAGAGTCAGAGAGTCAGAGATACAGAGAGAGTCAGAGATACAGAGAGAGTCAGAGATACAGAGAGAGTCAGAGATACAGAGAGAGTCAGAGATACAGAGAGAGTCAGAGATACAGAGAGTCAGAGATACAGAGAGAGAGAGAGAGAGTCAGAGATACAGTGAGAGAGAGTCAGAGATACAGAGAGAGAGAGTCAGAGATACAGAGAGAGAGAGAGTCAGAGATACAGAGAGAGAGAGAGAGTCAGAGATACAGAGAGAGAGAGAGTCAGAGATACAGAGAGAGAGAGTCAGAGAGAGAGAGAGTCAGAGATACAGAGAGAGAGAGTCAGAGATACAGAGAGAGAGAGTCAGAGACACAGAGAGAGAGAGAGTCAGAGACACAGAGAGAGAGAGAGTCAGAGACACAGAGAGAGAGAGAGTCAGAGACACAGAGAGAGAGAGAGTCAGAGATACAGAGAGAGAGAGAGTCAGAGATACAGAGAGAGAGAGTCAGAGATACAGAGAGAGAGAGTCAGAGATACAGAGAGAGAGAGAGTCAGAGATACAGAGAGAGAGAGAGTCAGAGATACAGAGAGAGAGAGAGTCAGAGATACAGAGAGAGAGAGAGAGAGTCAGAGATACAGAGAGAGTCAGAGATACAGAGAGAGTCAGAGATACAGAGAGAGAGAGTCAGAGATACACAGAGAGAGAGAGTCAGAGATACAGAGAGAGAGAGTCAGAGATACAGAGAGAGAGAGAGTCAGAGATACAGAGAGAGAGTCAGAGATACAGAGAGAGAGAGAGAGTCAGAGACACAGAGAGAGAGAGAGTCAGAGACACAGAGAGAGAGAGAGTCAGAGACAGAGAGAGAGAGAGTCAGAGATACAGAGAGAGAGAGTCAGAGATACAGAGAGAGAGAGAGAGAGTCAGAGATACAGAGAGAGAGAGTCAGAGATACAGAGAGAGAGAGTCAGAGAGAGAGAGAGAGAGTCAGAGATACAGAGAGAGAGAGAGTCAGAGATACAGAGAGAGAGTCAGAGATACAGAGAGAGAGAGAGAGAGTCAGAGATACAGAGAGAGTCAGAGATACAGAGAGAGTCAGAGATACAGAGAGAGAGAGAGTCAGAGATACAGAGAGAGAGAGAGTCAGAGATACAGAGAGAGAGTCAGAGATACAGAGAGAGAGAGAGAGAGAGTCAGAGATACAGAGAGAGGCAGAGATGCAGAGAGAGAGAGAGAGAGAGTCAGAGATACAGAGAGAGGCAGAGATACAGAGAGAGAGAGAGAGTCAGAGATACAGTGAGAGAGAGTCAGAGATACAGAGAGAGAGAGTCAGAGATACAGAGAGAGAGAGTCAGAGATACAGAGAGAGAGAGTCAGAGATACAGAGACAGAGAGAGTCAGAGAAACAGAGAGAGAGAGAGTCAGAGATACAGAGAGAGAGAGAGTCAGAGATACAGAGAGAGAGAGAGTCAGAGATACAGAGAGAGAGAGAGTCAGAGATACAGAGAGAGAGAGAGTCAGAGATACAGAGAGAGAGAGAGTCAGAGATACAGAGAGAGAGAGAGTCAGAGATACAGAGAGAGAGAGTCAGAGATACAGAGAGAGAGAGTCAGAGATACAGAGAGAGAGAGTCAGAGATACAGAGAGAGAGAGTCAGAGATACAGAGAGAGAGAGAGTCAGAGATACAGAGAGAGAGAGAGTCAGAGATACAGAGAGAGAGAGAGTCAGAGATAGAGAGAGAGAGAGTCAGAGATACAGAGAGAGAGAGTCAGAGATACAGAGACAGAGAGAGAGAGTCAGAGATACAGAGAGAGAGAGTCAGAGATACAGAGAGAGAGAGTCAGAGAGAGAGAGAGAGAGTCAGAGAGTCAGAGATACAGAGAGAGAGAGAGTCAGAGATACAGAGAGAGAGTCAGAGATACAGAGAGAGAGAGAGAGAGTCAGAGATACAGAGAGAGTCAGAGATACAGAGAGAGTCAGAGATACAGAGAGAGAGAGAGTCAGAGATACAGAGAGAGAGTCAGAGATACAGAGAGAGAGAGAGAGAGAGTCAGAGATACAGAGAGAGGCAGAGATGCAGAGAGAGAGAGAGAGAGAGTCAGAGATACAGAGAGAGGCAGAGATACAGAGAGAGAGAGAGACAGAGTCAGAGATACAGAGAGAGTCAGAGATACAGAGAGAGAGAGAGTCAGAGATACAGAGAGAGTCAGAGATACAGAGAGAGAGAGAGTCAGAGATACAGAGAGAGAGAGTCAGAGATACAGAGAGAGAGAGAGTCAGAGATACAGAGAGAGAGAGAGTCAGAGATACAGAGAGAGTCAGAGATACAGAGAGAGAGAGTCAGATACAGAGAGAGAGAGAGAGAGTCAGAGATACAGAGAGAGAGAGTCAGAGATACAGAGAGAGAAAGTCAGAGATAGAGAGAGAGAGTCAGAGATACAGAGAGAGAGTCAGATACAGAGAGAGAGGGATACAGGGAGAGAGACGGAGAGAGATACCGAGAGATACAGAGAGAGACAGACAGAGAGAGAGTGACAGAGAGAGAGAGTGACAGAGAGAGAGAGTGACAGAGAGAGAGAGTGACGGAGAGGGAGAGAGAGAGAGAGACAAAATGAGAGAGAGAGAGATACAGAGCGAGAGAGAGAGCGAGAGAGAGAGAGAGAGAGACAGAGAGAGAGAGAGAGAGACAGAGAGAGAGAGAGAGAGACAGAGAGAGAGAGAGAGAGACAGAGAGAGAGACAGAGAGAGAGAGACAGAGAGAGAGAGACAGAGAGAGAGAGAGAGAGACAGAGAGAGAGAGACAGAGAGGGAGAGAGACAGAGAGGGAGACAGAGAGAGATATACAGAGCGAGGGAGAGAGACAGAGGGAGAGAGACAGAGAGGGAGAGAGACAGAGAGAGACAGAGAGAGAGAGTGACAGAGAGAGAGAGTGACAGAGAGAGAGAGTGACGGAGAGGGAGAGAGAGAGAGAGACAAAATGAGAGAGAGAGAGATACAGAGCGAGAGAGAGAGCGAGAGAGAGAGAGAGAGAGACAGAGAGAGAGAGAGAGAGAGAGAGACAGAGACGGAGAGAGAGACAGAGAGAGAGAGAGAGACAGAGAGAGAGAGAGACAGCGAGAGAGAGACAGAGAGAGAGAGACAGAGAGAGAGAGAGAGAGAGACAGAGAGAGAGAGACAGAGAGGGAGAGAGACAGAGAGGGAGACAGAGAGATATACAGAGCGAGGGAGAGAGACAGAGG
>JASTWF010001972.1:0-47303 GCA_030390025.1 Squalus acanthias | reverse complement strand
AGTGCAGGGAGGGTTCACCAGACTGATTCCTGGGATGGCAGGATTGTCTTATGAGGAGAGATTGGGTCGACTAGGCCTGTATTCACTAGAGTTTAGAAGAATGAGAGGGGATCTCATTGAAACGTATAAAATTCTGATAGGGCTAGAAAAACTTGATGCAGGGAGGATGTTTCCCCTGGCTGGGGGGCCTAGAATGAGGGATCACAGTCTCAGGATACGGGGTAGGACATTTAGGACTGAGATGAGGAGAAATTTCTTTACTCAGAGGGTGGTGAACCTGTGGAATTCTCTACCACAGAAGGCTGTGGAGGCCAAGTCACTGAATATATTTAAGAAGGAGATAGATAGATTCCTAGACACAAAAGGCATCAAGGGGTATGGGGAGAGAGTGGGAATATGATATTGAGATAGAGGATCAGCCATGATATTGAATGGCGGAGCAGGCTCGAAGGGCTGAATGGCCGACTCCTGCTCCTATTTTTCTATGTTTCTAAAACACAGGTTCGGCCTCAACTGGAATATTGTGTCCAATTCTGGGCACCGCACTTTAGGAAGGATGTGAAGGCCTTAGAGAAGGTGCAGAAAAGATTTACTAGAATGGTTCCAGGAATGAGGGACTTCAGTTACATGGAGAGACTGGAGAAGCTGAGATTGTTCTCCTTGGAGCAGAGAAGGCTAAGAGGAGATTTGATGGAGGTGTTTAAAATCATGAAGGGTTTATACAGAGTAGATAGAGAGAAACTGTTTCCAATGGCTGGAGGGTCGAGAACCAGAGGACACAGATTTAAGGTGATTGGCAAAAGAACCAGAGGCGACATGAGGAAAATCTTTTTACGCAACGAGTGGTTAGGATTTGGAATGCGCTGCCTGAGAGGGTGGTGGAGACAGATTCAATCGTAGCCTTCAAAAGGGAATTGGATAAATACTGGAAGGAGAAAAAAATGCAGGGATATGAGGAAAGAGCGAGGGAGTGGGACTAACTGAATTGGTCTTCGAAAGAGTCGGCACAGACTGGATGGGCCGAATTCTGTGCTGCATTAGTGTGAGATTCTTGAACCTCTGCAGTGTCGCAGATTGATACGACTGTGTTGTTGTATCATTTCCTCCCCCGCCCCCCATTAATCCGCTGTTCACCTTCTCTTCCCCTCTGTCAGACAGTGGTGCTGATGAATGACTTGGCCACCATACTGGACATGAAGGGGCTTCACGACCAGGCCTACGACTACGTCAAGAGGGCCTCCGACTTGGCGAGAGAGACCAGCCACCCAGATGGATACGTGATCCTCAATAATATGGCCGGGATACTCATGCACAGAGGTAATATCACCGTTAGACCAGTGAGAGCTGAGCATGGGACCGGGGGAGCCCGCACCCCGTCGGTGCCGGGACCCGGGGGAGCCCACTCCCCGCCGGGACCGGGGGACCCGCACCCCGTCAGTGCCGGGACCGGGGGACCCGCACCCCGTCAGTGCCGGGGGGACCCGCACCCCATCAGTGCCGGGACCGGGGGACCCCGCACCCCGTCGGTGCCGGGACCCCCTGTTTGCCCTGAGGACATTAGGAGGCAGTCACATGGCGTAGGGAGTCACGAGTTGGCCTAGACCGGGTAGAGACAGCAGCTTCCCTTCCCTGAAGTGATCCAGTTGGGTTTTTACTGCAGTTTCCATGGTGAATTTTCCTGGTGCAGGCCCACAATTTACCAGATTGAATTAATTCAGTTTCCCAACTTGTGCTGGTGGGATTGGAACTTGGGCACCCCTGGGTGGTGAGCCTAAGCCCAGAACCACTAGGCCACGATTCCCAGCTGTGAATTATGCCTCCTGTTCTGACTAAATTCATGTGCTTCTGTCTTTCCCAGTGGTGCCGTTCTGATTGTCTAATGACAACTTGTATTTATACAGCACCTTTAACATAGTAAAACGTCCCAGGGTGCTTCACAGGAGCGATTATCAAACAAAATTTCACACCGAGCCACATAAGATATTGGGACAGGCGACCAAAAGCTTGGTCAAAGAGGTAGTTTTTTAAGGATCGTCTTAAAGGAGGAGAGAGAGGCGGAGAGGTTTAGGGAGGGAATTCCAGAGCTTGGGGCCCAGGCAGCTGAAGGCGGGTTTTATACCTTTACCCACCACCATTTCCTTCTGCTCTTCCAACAGGGAACTACAGCGAAGCGAAACAGGTTTACGAGGAGGCTCTGAAACAAGCAGAGTCAAAGGCCGACAATGCGGCGATCGAGCACATCCGCCTGGGAATGGAGGAGCTGGAGGGAAAGACACGGAGCTCCCGAGCGCTGGGGGAGACCAGTCGTTAAATGAAAGAGGTTCCCGCTGGCGGCCTAAATGATTCCTGTGGCTCTTTTTCCGTGTGGTTTGGGTGTTAAGGTCTCGGCCGTGGCTCAGTGGGCAGCACCCTCGCCTCGGAGTCCGAGGGTCATGGGTTCAAGTCCCACTCCCAGAGACTGGAGCACACAATCCAGACCAACACGCACAGTGCAGTGCTGAGGGAGTGCCGCACTGTCGGAGGTGCCGTCTTTCGGATGAGATGTTAAACCGAGGCTCCGTCTGCTCTCTCGGGTGCCTGGCACTATTTCGAAGGAGAGCAGCTGAGTTCTTGGGCTGTATATCATTGGTTGTAAAGCACGAAGGGAGGTCCTGAAAGGTGCAATATCCATATGGAAATACATATTCTTTATATAAAACAATCAAAAACAAATGCAGTAGCCGAGTCACTGTCTGGTTAACGGGGAGCGTGCTTTAGTTCTGAACAACTACAGGATTCGTACAGAGAGGCACAGCTTCAAACAGCAGCGTGAGAGAGAGAGACACACCGCACACAGACCACCTCACCACAGGCCGGGGATGGAGCCTGGGCCTTTCCTGCTCTGTGTGTGGGGCTCAGTACCAGCCCGGAGTGACATCAGCTATTGTTGGGCATGTATTTTAGTTACGATGTGGTTGTTTGTCCTATTGACAGTGTCAGCCGTGGCTCAGTGGGCAGCACCTTCGTCTCTGAGTCAGGAGGTTGTGGGTTCAATTCCCACTCCAGAGACTTGAGCACAAAAATCCAGGCTGACATTCCCAGTGCAGTACTGAGGGAGTGCTGCACTGTCAGAGGGGCGGTACTGAGGGAGCGCTGCACTGTCAGAGGGGCGGTACTGAGGGAGTGCCGCACTGTCGGAGGGGCAGTACTGAGGGAGTGCCGCACTGTCGGAGGGGCAGTACTGAGGGAGGGCCGCACTGTCGGAGGGGCAGTACTGAGGGAGCGCTGCACTGTCAGAGGGGCAGTACTGAGGGAGCGCCGCACTGTCGGAGGGGCAGTACTGAGGGAGCGCCGCACTGTCGGAGGGGCAGTACTGAGGGAGTGCTGCACTGTCGGAGGGGCAGTACTGAGGGAGCGCTGCACTGTCGGAGGGGCCGTACTGAGGGAGTCCTGCACTGTCGGAGGGGCGGTACTGAGGGAGCGCCGCACTGTCGGAGGGGCGGTACTGAGGGAGCGCTGCACTGTCGGAGGGGCAGTACTGAGGGAGTCCTGCACTGTCGGAGGGGCAGTACTGACGGAGTGCCGCACTGTCGGAGGGGCAGTACTGAGGGAGCGCCGCACTGTCGGAGGGGCAGTACTGAGGGAGCGCCGCACTGTCGGAGGGGCAGTACTGAGGGAGTGCTGCACTGTCGGAGGGGCAGTACTGAGGGAGCGCTGCACTGTCGGAGGGGCCGTACTGAGGGAGTCCTGCACTGTCGGAGGGGCGGTACTGAGGGAGCGCCGCACTGTCGGAGGGGCAGTACTGAGGGAGCGCCGCACTGTCGGAGGGGCAGTACTGAGGGAGTGCTGCACTGTCGGAGGGGCAGTACTGAGGGAGCGCTGCACTGTCGGAGGGGCCGTACTGAGGGAGTCCTGCACTGTCGGAGGGGCGGTACTGAGGGAGCGCCGCACTGTCGGAGGGGCGGTACTGAGGGAGCGCTGCACTGTCGGAGGCGCTGTTTTTCTGATGAGACAAGGGAGTCATCAGAGGTGTCCTGGCCAATATTTATCCCTCAATCAACATCACTAAAAAAAAAACATTATCTGGAGCTTGCTGTGTGCAAATTGGCTGCTGTATTTCCTACATTACAACAGTGACTACACTTCAAAAAGTACTTTGGCTGTAAAGCACTTTGGGACATCCTGCGGTCACGAAAGGCGCTCTCGAAATGCAAGGCTTTCTTTTGTCTTGCTGTGATTTCTCGAGCTGCGCTACCTACAGGTCCCAACTCCTTGCTGGAGACGCCCAGCCTGAGGACCTTCTCGGCCTCCTAATGGGGCAGCTGAATTGGGGACTAGTTGCTGTTCCATTCCTCAGCCAGCAGGTGGTGATGTTTCACTCGGGATTGGTCGACCAGCCTGCTTCTGGTCAAACGCAAATAGGAACAGGAGGAGGCCATTCAGCCCCTCGAGCCTCTTCCGCCATTCGGTGAGATCATGGCTGATCTGTAGCCTAGCTCCATCCACCTGCCTTGGCTCCATATCCTTTTATACCCCTGTCTAGCAAAAAGCTATCGATCTCCGGTTTAAAATTATTAATTGCGTCCCAGCATCTACTGCTTTATTGTGGGCGAGAGTTCCACCCTTTGCGTGAAGAAGTGTTTCCTAACTTCTCTCCTGAATTGCCTGGCTCTGTGAAGGTTCTGTCCCCTTGTCCTAGACTCCCCCACCAGCGGAAAAAGTTTCTCTCTACCCTTCCAAATCCTTAAAACCCCAATCAAATCACCCCTTAACCTTCCATGCTCCAGAGAACACAAGCCTAGTTTATGTGATCTCTCCTCATACTCTAACCCTTGGAGCCCTGGTGAAATGATCTTTCATTCTCCGGTCTAAACTAACCTGATTAACTAACAACAACTCCATGAGCAAACTCCCGACAGATCTAGGGGGAAAAGGCACCTGATCAGGGAGGACAATTGCCGGCAAGTAACATTTCAAGGGAAGGGGCAAATTAAAGGGGAGTGTGACGGTGTGGGGACAATTAATCAGCAAGTTTTTTTTTTCCAAAGGCATCTCAACCCATCAGCGGCCTTTTACCAAGCCTGGAGAGAAAGGGGATGACGAAGTTACAATGGCAGGAGTGCAGTGGTTGTGTTGCTGGGCTAATAATCCAGAGATCGTGAGTTCAAATCCCACCGTGGGCAACTTGAGAATTTCAATTTAGTTTTTAAAAATCTGGTCTCAGTAAAAGCGACCATGAGGCTGTCGGATTGTGGTTAAAACCCAACTGGTTCACTCGTGTCCTTTAGGGAAGGAAACCTGCCGTCCTTACCCGGTCTGGGCCTATATGTGACTCCAGACCTACAGCAACGTGACCACTCACTTCTATCAAACTTGCCAGCAGTTGATGAAGAAGGCCCACCACCACCTCCCCTCGGGGCAACTAGGAACGGGCAGTAAATGCCGGCCTTGCCAGCGACGCCCACATCCCGAGGATTCTTTGTTTAAAATCCTGGCCTCTTAATGAAGGGAGCCTGGGGCTGGAAGGCTGAGTGAAGTCAAACAACACAATTTGAAAGCAGAGGACACATCAAGCACGTTGCCACCACGAGGGACTGCTGTTTCCCCGCCCCCCCCCCGTGCCCTCTAATCGGAACCTGAGAGTAGGCCCTGCGCCTGCCAAGGGAGTTTGATCCACGCAACACTCCGGACCAGACACACACCAATCACCCAGCTCGACCCATGAACGGTCAGGAACCTGTTCTGTGAGGCCAGGAATTTACCTGCAGTGTCGCAATGTTACCGACACTCAGCACCGGTGCACCTGCGAGGGATCCACACCAGTCGCACTGGACGCGATTAAACTTTTTTTGAAGTAGGTTCACGGTCTCCCGGGCCGCCTGCAATTTCTGCGGGCTGGAGGAGTCCGTGTTCCACGTATACACTGAGTGTGAGAGGTTGCAGCCCCTCTTCCGCTATTTGAAGGGGCTGCTCCTCAATTTTTGGTTGCACTTCAGTCCCGCGCTCCCGATCCTCGGTCACCCGGTGCGGAGGGGGAGCGGGCAGCTCGGAGGACCTCCTCGTAGGACTGCTCCTGGGTCTGGCCAAGGTGGCCATCAACAGGTCCAGGCGTCGAGGGGTGTCCTTGGGGGGTCCTTCGGCCCGACTGCCTGCCTCTTCTGCCGCTGCATTCTCGCCCGGGTGTCCCTGGAGATGGAGAACACGGTGTCCACCGGCACACTCGAGGCTTTCCATGACATGAGGGACTGGAGTGCTTCTTCACCACAAACAGAATTTTGATTAAATTTCCTTTAAGTTTTATTTAAGTAACAGTTTTAATGATTGTGCCCCTTTAAGAAGGGGGACATGCTATCTCCTACTTGGCGATGGCACCAGCCATCAATTAAGTTTCAACCAATAAGAATTAGTCAAGATCGACACCCATTTTGAAGAACATCTCCAGCCCAGAGAAGGTGAGCTGACCAGACCACAACTCCCATTGCCAGTAGAGCCTGGTCCTCGACTCGAGCCCCGCCCCCGTCTATATCTAAGTCCGTCGACCACAAGAATACAGCTACTCGACACCAGTGTCGACATTGGCTTCTCTGAGAAACTCCAGAGCCGAGTATTCCTGGCTGAGGTGTGACGGAGCTCTGCTGTCACGTGGTCAACGAGCATCCTTGACGCTGCTTCAGTGGGCAAGCACGCAAATTACCGGAACATGGACTGAACATCCCATATAGAGACACAGAGTGGAGCCACCATGGCCCAAATCAGACTTTCATTAAAGATTCCAGAATGTTCTGCAGTAATTTGTGACGGTGCTGAATACAAGACGTCGTCACAAAACAAACTTTAAGCGACTCACACCGAGGCCCCTTCAGCAGAGATATCGGTCCCCTTACCCCCAATAGCCCGGCACCGACTACCCCCCCCCCCCCCACTTAAATTTTTGGATGAGACGTTAAACAGATGCCCCGTCTGTGCTCTCAGGGGGATGTAAAAGATCCCATGGCCTTATTTCGAAGAAGAGCAGGAGAGTTCTCCCTGGTGGCCTGGGGCCAATATTTATCCCTCAATCAACATCACTAAATCAGATTATCTGGTCATTATCACATTGCTGTTTGTGGGAGCTTGCTGTGCGCAAATTGGCTGCTGCATTTTCTACATTACAACAGTGATTGCACTTCAAAAAGTACTTCATTAGCTGTAAAGCGATTTGGGACATCCGGTGGTCGTGAAAGGCGCTATATAAATACAAATCTTTCTTTCACAGCCCAGCACCGACCCTGTTTTATAAAGATGGGGATGGGATTCTCACTGAGGGAGGGGAAGGGGAGGAGAGGAAGAAAGATAGAGTTGGTGATGGAATCAAGATAGCAACCGGGGAGGATGTTATAATTAAGGGCTGAGGCAAATAGGAGCTGATGGGGTATGAAACAGTCAGTGTGGCACAGTGGGCAGACAGGTGGCAGATACAGTTAAATTCAGAGTAATACGATACTCCAATTGAAGAGCTAGTACAGGTGCAATGGGCCAAATGGCCTCCTTCTATGCTGCAAATTGTATGGGGGTTAACCTCCTGGGGGGTTCTCTCAATGGCCCACCGCTTCTTGAGGTAAATGGGGTTTCCAACGAATTTCCCCCCAAAACGTCTGCCCGTCGTTCGGAAGAACCTCAATTAAATTCACCCCCAATGATTCCGTTTCCCCTCGGGGTGCAGGGATCCCAGTGAGAACAGAAGGGGTTCCCAGAGTGGCACAAGCTCAATGGGTGAAGTATAATGACGTCTCGTCCTAGCCGATCCGATCCGATCCCGATCCCACGCTCAGTGGGGTCCTGCAGAGGTCAGAATCTTATCTCTTAGGGCTGCAATGGGACGCTCCACGGATTTGAGTGATGTTGCTTGAATGGGAAGGGGAAAAAATAGCTTAAAATAGGGAGGAATTCCTGGAGTAAACCAGAACAAATCGTTTTGCTAAAAGTACCCCTGGCATTCCCCACCCCACCTCCCACTACGGTACTATGTGCAGTATTTCTAAAATCAGTGTAAAGTATTCAGTCACAACAAGAACCCAGCCACTCTCTTACACCCAAAAGAAATGATGCGGAGATGCCGGTGTTGGACTGGGGTGGACAAAAATGAGAAGTCGCACAACACCAGGTTATAGTCCAAAAGAAAGAAACATAGGAACATGAGGAGGCCATTCAGCCCCTCGAGCCTGTCCTGCCATTTAACGAGATCATGGCTGCTCTGTATCCTAACTCCATATACCTGCCTTGTCTAGCAAAAAACTATCGATCTCAGATTTAAAATTATTAACTGGTCCCCAGCATCGACTGCTTTTTGTGGGTGAGAGTTCCTCACTTCTACCACCCTTTGTGTGAAGAAGTGTTTCCTAACTTCTCTCCTGAACGGCCTGGCTCTGATTTCAAGGTTCTGTCCCCTTGTCCTGGACTCCCCCCACCAGCAGAACAAGTTTCTCTCTATCTACCCCATCAATTCCTTTCAAAATCCTAAAAATCTCAATAAAATCACCCCTTAACCTTCTGTATTCCAGGGAATACAAACCCAGTTTACGCAATTGCTCCTCACAATATATCTGCTGTCAGGAGGCCTGTGGACAACTCCCATTACAGTTTTAAGTCCTCTCTTAATCCTCATAGGTTTGAAACTCCTTCAATTATTTCAGTCATTGTGTTTACCTGGGCTGGAGCCCGCTCACCGAAATAGCCCCTCCTCGCTCTGTGATCTTCATTCGCTGGAAACCCAGATCTCCACATCTGCCGTGGTTGGGAATCTGCAGCAAGCTCCTGAAACAGGAAAAGATTTTGTCTCTAATACAGGAGGCAAAGAGAGGTTACGAGAAAAGATGCGCAGGCAACATTAAATTGAACCTTAAAACATTTCATTAACATATAAAGTATAAGCGGTTAGCTGGGGAAAAAGTTGGGTCGATTCAGGACCCAAAGGGAAATCTTCATGTCGAGGCGGAGGACACGGCGAAAGCATTAAATGAGTACTTTGCATCTGTCTTCACAAAGGAAGCGGATGATGTATATCATAGAATGATACAGCACATTTGGCCCATCTTTGAAAGAGCTGTCCAATTAGTCTTTCCCCAGAGCCCTTGTCATTTTTATCCCTTTTGAAAGTTACTATTGAATCTGCTTCCACCGCCCTTTCAGGCAGCGCATTCCAGATCACAACAACTCGCTGCGTAAAAAATTGTTTCCTTGTATCATAGAAATTTACAGCACAGAAGCAGGCCATTCGGCCCATCGTGTCCGTGCCGGCCGACAAAGAACTATCCAACCTAATCCCACTTTCCAGCTCTTGGTGCTTAGCCTTGTAGGTTACGGCACTTCAAGTGCATATCCAAGTACATTTGAAATGTGGTGAGGGTCTCTGCCTCTACCACCCTTTCAGGCAGTGAGTTCCAGACCCCCACCACCCTCTGGGTGAAAACATTTCTCCTCAAATCCCCTCTAAACCTCCGACCAATTACTTAAATCCATGCCCCCTGGATACCCACTCTATCTCGGGCCCTCATAATTTTATACACCTCAATTAAATCTCCCCTCAGCCTCCTCTGTTCCAAAGAAAACAACACCAGCCTATCCAATCTTTCCTCATAGCTAAAATTCCCCAGCCCAGGCAACATCCTCGTAAATCTCCTCTGCACCCTCTCTAGTGCAATCACATCTTTCCTATAATGTGGTGACCAGAACTGTACGCAGTACTCTAGCTGAGGCCTAACTAGTGTTTTATACAGTTGAAGCATAACCTCCCTGCTCTTATATTCTATGCCACGGCTAATAAAGGCAAGTATCCCGTATGCCTTCTTAACCACCTTATCTACCTGTCCTGCTTCCTTCAGGGATCTGTGGACATGCACTCCAAGGCCCCTCTGATAATCTACACTACCCAGTGTCCGACCATTTATTGTGTATTCCCTTGCCTTGTTAGCCCTCCCCAAATGCATTACCTCACACGTCTCCGGATTGAATTCCATTCGCGACTGTTCTGCCCACCTGACCAGTCCATTGATATCTTCCTGCAGTTTTCTTCCTCACTATCAACCACACGGCCAATTTTTGTATCGGGTTCTTTTGCCAATCACCTTAAATCTGTGTCCTCTGGTTATCGACCCTTCTGCCAATGGAAACAGTTTCTTTATTTACTTTATCAATGATACGAGGAAACAATTCTTTACGCAGCGAGTTGTTGTGATCTGGAACGCGCTGCCTGAAAGGGCGGTGGAAGCAGATTCAATAGTAACTTTTTGGTAGGAAGAACGAGGAGAGGCAATATATACTAAAGGGTACAATCCTAAAGGGGGTGCATGAACAGAGAGACCTGGGGGTATATGTGCACAAATCGTTGAAGGTGGCAGGGCAGGTTGAGAAAGCGGTTAAAAATGCTTACGGGATCCTGGGCTTCATAAATAGAGGCATAGAGTACAAAAACAAGGAAGTTATGATGAACCTGTATAAAACACTGGTTCAGCCCCAACTGGAGTATTGTGTCCAATTCTGGGCACCGCACTTTAGGAAGGATGTGAAGGCCTTAGAGAGGGTGCAGAAAAGATTTACGAGAATGTTTCCAGGGATGAGGGACTTCAGTTACGTGGATAGACTGGAGAAGCTGGGGTTGTTCTCCTTAGAGCAGAGAAGGTTGAGAGGAGATTTGATAGAGGAGTTCAAAATCATGAGGGGTCTGGACAGTAGATAGAGAGAAACTGTTCCCATTGGCAGAAGGGTCGAGAACCAGAGGACACAGATTTAAGGTGATTGTTGAAGAACCAAAGGCGACATGAGGAAAAACTTTTTTACTCAGCGAGTGGTTATGATCTGGAATGCACTGCCCGAAAGGGTGGTGGAGGCAGACTCGATCACGGCTTTCAAAAGGGAATTGGATAAGTATCTGAAGGAAAATAAATTTGCAGGGCTACGGGGAAAGGGCGGGGGAGTGGGACTAGCTGAAGTGCTCTTGCAGAGAGCCGGCACGGGCTCGATGGGCTGAATGGCCTTCTTCCATGCTGTAAGCATTCTATGATTCTATGGATACGGAATTGCCTCAGTGACAGGAAGCAGATGGTGGTGTTGGAGGGATGTTTTTCAGACTGGGAGGTGGTTTAGAGTGGTGTTCCCCAAGGGTCAGTTTTTTTTTATTCGTTCCTGGGATGTGGGCGTCGCTGGCAAGGCCAGCATTTATTGCCCATCCCTAATTGCCCTTGAGAAGGTGGTGGTGAGCTGCCTTCTTACATAGAAACATAGAAGATAGGAGCAGGAGTAGGCCATTTGGCCCCTCGAGCCTGCTCCACCATTCGATGAGATCATGGCTGATCATCCAAACTCAGTACCCTGTGCCTGCCTTCTCCCCATATCCCTTGATACCTTTAGCTTTAAGAAATATATCTAACTCATTCTTGAATATATTTAATGACTTGGCCTCAACTACCTTCTGTGGTAGAGAATTCCACAGGTTCACCACTCTCTGGGTGAAGAAATTCTTCCTCATTTCTGTCCTAAATGGCTTACCCCTTATCCTTAGATTATGACCCCTGGTTCTGGACTCTCCGACCATCGGGAACATTCTTCCTGCATCTAGTTTGTCCAGACCTGTCAGAATTTTATATGTTTCGATGAGATCCCCTCTCATTCTTCTATACTCCAGCGAGTATAAGCCCAATCGACCCAATCTCTCCTCATATGTCATTCCTGCCATCCCAGGTATCAGCCTTGTGAATCTTCGCTGAACTCCCTCCATGGCAAGAACATCCTTCCTCAGATAAGGCGACCAAAACAGTACTCAAGGTGTGGTCTCACCAAGGCCCTGTACAACTGCAGCAGGACATCCCTGTTCCTATACTCAAACCCTTTCACTATGAAGGCCAACATACCATTTGCCTTCTTCACCGCCTGCTGCACCTGCATGCTTACCTTCAGCGACTGGTGCACAAGGACACCCAGGTCTCGTTGCACTTCCCCTTCTCCCAATCTATTGCCATTCAGATAATAGTCTGCCTTTCTGTTTTTGACACCAAAGTGGATAACCTCGCATTTATCCACGTTATATTGCATCTGCCACGCTTCTGCCCACTCACCCAACCTGTCCAAATCATCCTGGAGTTTCTCGGTATCCTCCTCGCAGCACACACTCCCACCCAGCTTTGTGTCATCTGCAAACTTGGAGATATTACATTTAGTTCCCTTATCTAGATCATTAATGTATATTGTGAATAGCTGGGGTCCAAGGACCCCACTAGTCACTGCTTGCCACTCGGAAAAAGACCCATTAATTCCTACTCTTTGCTTTCTGTCCGCCAACCAGTTCTCTATCCAAGTCAATACCTTGCCCCCAATCCCATGTGCCTTAACTTTACACGCTAATCTCTTATGCGGGACCTTATCGAAAGCCTTTTGAAAGTCCAAATACACCACATCTACTGGTTCTCCCTTATCTATTTTCCCAGTTACATCCTCAAAAAATTCCAGTAGATTAGTCAAGCACGATTTACCTTTTGTAAATCCATGTTGACTTTGTCCGATCCTGTCACTGTTTTTCAAGTGCTCAGCTATTACATCCTTTATAATGGACTCTAGCATTTTCCCCACTACCGATGTCAGGCTTACCGGTCTGTAATTCCCCGCTTTCTCTCTACCACCCTTTTTGAATAGTGGGGTAACATTAGCTACCCTCCAATCCATGGGTACAGTTCCAGATTCCATCGAATGTTGGAAGATGATCAGCAATGCATCTACTATTTCTAGGGCCACTTCCTTAAGTACCCTAGGATGTAGATTATCAGGCCCTGGGGATTTATCGGCCTTCAATCCCGTCAATTTCCCTAACACCATTTCCCTGCAAATACTGATTTCTTTCAGTTCCTCCCTTTCATCAGACCGTATGTTCTCCAACATCTCTGGGAGGTTATTTGTGTCCTCCTTGAACCGCAGTCCGTGTGGTGAAGGTGCTCCCACAGTGCTGTTTGGGAGGGAGTTCCAGGATTTTGACCCAGCGATGATGAAGGAATGGCCGATATATTTCCAAATCAGGATGGTGTGTGACTTGGAGGTTGTGGTGTTCCCAAGCACCTGCTGCCCTTTGGGTCCATTAAACTTTTCAATTTTTATGAACGACCTAGACTCAGGTGTAGGGAGCAGCATTATAAAGTTTGCAGATGATACAAAACTTGGCAACGCAGCAGCTAGTGATGAGGATAGTTGTAGACTTCAGGATGACCGACAGGATGGTGAAATGGGCAGAACCATGGCAGATGGAGTTTAATGCGGAGAAGTGTGAGGTGATGTACTTTGGGATGACAATATGGAAAGACAGTTTACTATAACTGGCACGATTTAGATGAGCAGAGAGACCTTGGTGTCCATGTACACAAATCCTTAAAGGTGGCAGGGCAAGTTGATAAGGTGGTTAAAAAAGCATATGGGTTACTTGGGTTTATAAATTGAGGAATAGAATATAAAAGCACAGAGATCATACTAGAACTTTATAAATCACTGGTTAGGCCTCAGCTGGAGTATTGTGGACAATTCTGGGCACCGCACTTCAGGAAAGATGTAAAGGCATTAGAAAGGTAGAGAGGAGGTTTACCGGGATGTTACCAGGGATGAGGGAATTGAGTTATGAAGAGAGGTTGGAAAAGTTCGGACTGTTCTCCTTGGAACAGAGAAGGTTAAGAGGTGACCAAATAGAGGTTTTCAAGATGATGAGAGGTTTTGATGGAGTAGAGAGAGAAAAACTATTCCCTCTGGCGAGTGGGTCAATAACCAGAGGTCATCGATTCAAAATCATTGGAAAAAGATCCAGAGGGGAGACGAGGAGAAATGTTTTCACTGAGTTGTGGGGATCTGGAACACTCGACCTGGAAAGGTGGTGGAAGCTGATTCCATCAATCATTTTAAAAGGGAGTTGGACGGGTTCTTGAGGGTGAGGAGCTCACAGGGTTACGGACAATACGTGGGGATGTGGGACTGAGCACAACGGCTCTTTCAAAGACCCAGCACAGGCACGGCGGGCCGAATGGCCTCCTCCTGTGCTGTAAGTTTCTGATTCTTTGAATGGAGACACAGAGCACTGACCGAAAGCACACATCACAACACATTTCGTACCAACTAGTCATTGAATTAAAGCCCTTATCAGACTGCTTTCTTGAAGAGATGCAGATTCTAGAACCATCGGCCTGTTCTGTACTGGGCTCTACCCCCATTCCCATCACACGAGGGAGCTGGTCACTGAGGGTCGGGGGTGGAGTCTAGAACATTCACTGAAGGTCAGAGGGAGGAGTCTAGAACATTCACTGAAGGTCAGAGGGAGGAGTCTAGAACGTCCACTGAAGGTCAGAGGGAGGAGTCTAGAACATTCACTGAAGGTCAGGGGGAGGAGTCTAGAACATCCACTGAAGGTCAGAGGGAGGAGTCTAGAACATTCACTGAAGGTCAGAGGGAGGAGTCTAGAACGTCCACTGAAGGTCAGAGGGAGGAGTCTAGAACATTCACTGAAGGTCAGAGGGAGGAGTCTAGAACGTCCACTGAAGGTCAGAGGGAGGAGTCTAGAACGTCCACTGAAGGTCAGAGGGAGGAGTCTAGATTTTATTTTTTCCACCCCTTTTATTTGCCCCCCCCCCACCTTTTTTTTCCTCCTAGAAGCTGGCAGCTGTCCTTCATTCTGCCAGTGGATTTCACACTTCTTTCAGCCTTAATCTGTCACATTAACACCACCTCTAGCCTTGCATATCTCTTAATGTCTCTTAATGTCTCTTCATCTCCCCCTTTGTTCTTTTATCCCCTCCCCCTTTTCCCAGCTTTACTCTGGCCTTAAATCTATTTGATTTCCGGCTCTTCACAGTTCTGACGAAAGGTCTTCGACCTGAAACGTTAACTCTCTTTCTCTCTCCACGGATGCTGCCTGGCCTGCTGAGTTTTTCCAGCGTTTTCTGTTGTTATTTCAGATTTCCAGCATCCGCAGTATTTTGCTATCGTATCAGTCTAGAATGTCCACTGAAGGTCAGAGGGAGGAGTCTAGAACGTCCACTGAAGGTCAGAGGGAGGAGTCTAGAACATTCACTGAAGGTCAGAGGGAGGAGTCTAGAACGTCCACTGAAGGTCAGAGGGAGGAGTCTAGAACATTCACTGAAGGTCAGAGGGAGGAGTCTAGAACATTCACTGAAGGTCAGAGGGAGGAGTCTAGAACATTCACTGAAGGTCAGAGGGAGGAGTCTAGAACGTCCACTGAAGGTCAGAGGGAGGAGTCTAGAACGTCCACTGAAGGTCAGAGGGAGGTTAAAGACAATTTAAATTCTTTGAAGATATTCTTTAGCTTATTGGCAATTTTTATACCTGAATCTTTCATGAAAAATAAACTGTTTCCCCATTTGTTCCTTATTTTACTATAAATGAGAGTAAAATGTCACCCCTCCCCCAGCTCCACGTCCCTCCCCCAGCCCTGCAGCCCCCTGACTCTGGGTTCCTCTACATCCCCCTCCCAATGTCCCTGACTGGGGGACAGATCATTCCGTGCCTGAGTCCCACGCTCTCAAACTTCCTCTCCGACTCTCCCTGCCTCCCTCCGACTTTACAATAATCCTCAAACCTTGCGTGACTGAACCTTTCCCCAACGCTCCTAAACCCTCGCCCTCTGTCTGTCTCTCAACAACAACAACTTGCATTTATACAGCGCCTTTAACGTAGTAAAACGTCCCAAGGCGCTTCACAGGAGCGATTATCAAACAAAATTGGAGACCGAGCCACACAAGGAGAAATTAGGGCAGGTGACCAAAAGCTTGGTCAAAGAGGCAGGTTTTAAGGAGCGTCTTAAAGAAGGAAAGAGAGGCGGAGAGGTTTAGGGAGGGAATTCCAGAGCTTAGGGCCTAGGCAACAGAAGGCACGGCCACCAATGGTTGAGTGATGAATATCGGGGATGCTCAAGAGGCCAGAATTAGAGGAGCGCAGATATCTCGGGGGTGGGAGGGGCGGGAGCCGGGTTGTGTGACTGGAGGAGATCACAGAGATAGGGAGGGGCGAGGCCATGGAGGGATTTGAAAACAAGGATGAGAATTTTGAAATCGAGGCGCTGCTTAACCGGGAGCCAATGTAGGTCAGCAAGCACAGGGGTGATGGGCGAACGGGACTCGGTGCGAGTTAGGACACGGGCAGCCGAGTTTTGGATGGCCTCAAGTTTACGTTGGGTAGAACGTGGGAGGCCAGCCAGGAGTGTGTTGGAATAGTCAAGTCAAGAGGTTACAAAGGCATGGATGAGGGTTTCAGCAGCAGATGAGCTGAGGCAAGGGCGGAGACGGGCAATGTTACGGAGGTGGAAGTAGGCGGTCTTAGTTATGGCGCGGATATGTGGTCGAAAGCTCATTTCAGGGTCAAATATGGCACCAAGATTGCGAACAGTGTGGTTCAGCCTCAGACAGATACTAGGGAGAGGGATGGAGTTGGTGGGTAGGGAATGGAGTTTGTAGCGGGGACTGAAGACAATGGCTTCGGACTTCCCAATTTAAACCCTCTGTTTTTGTCTCTCTCTCTCCTAAACTCCCTCCCGCTCAGTCTCTCTCTCACCTGAATCCTCTCCCGCTCTGTCTAAATGTTAAATGCAGACACACAACACACAATATCCATCTGGAAATGCTCCCCTGCCCCATGTCACGTGACTTATCCTGATTACTGTTCATGAATTGACCTCATCTTCTTTCCTGCTCTTGTTCCCCTTGGGACAGTGTTTGAAGAGAGTCGCAGACCCAGTCAATGGTGGGACAATGGTCAGCAGAGCCAAAGTTCTAAAGTCCTTACCTGTTCCACTCTTGGACCTTCTACCAGCAATACCAGTCCTCCTGGCCCCGTCCCTCATCAACCCGCTCACCTGATGATGAAGATGAAGGTGAGGCGTTACGTTGCTGTGCACTCGATATCAGCGCTGTGATCAGCTGCCTCAGTGTTGTCCATTGCTCAATGTCCAGTTTGAAACGGTTTCCCTCCATTTCCCCTTCCCCTGTGATGAAGTGTCCACTCGGGCAGCAATCCACAGGCACCGGCCAACCAATGGGCCTGCACCCAAGGGGGCCACTTGTCATGGGTCAGCCTGGACAGTGATTGCCGGCAAGCCATTCAACTGTGGCAGTGTCCCACCCAGGTCTAATCCTGTCCTGACGCCACATCGCGCACACTGCCTCTCCAGCAGGGATTAGTGGATCGAGATCGGGAGCGGGGACACTGGCTGGTGTCTTTCCCTTCCCTTCCGCGAGGGTCCAGAGGCTAGTTTCAGTGTCCCCACTGCTGCCCCTACACCTACCGATGTGGCGCTAATCCAGATAGAAAGGGAATCTGCGCGATTAACGTAGGTCCCAAGGCGCTTCACAGGAGCGTTATCAGTCAAAATTTGACACCGAGCCACATATGGAGATATTAGGGCAGGTGACCACAATACTTGGTCAAAGAGGTAGGTTATAAGGAGTGCCTTAAAGGAGGAGAGAGAGATGGAGAGGTTTAGGAAGAGAATTCCAGAGCTTAGGGCCCTGGCACGGCCGCTAATGGTGGAGCGATTATAATCGGGGGATGCGCAAGAGGCCAGAATTGGAGGAGCGCAGAGATCTCGGGGGGTTGTGGGGCTGGAGGAGGTTACAGAGATAGGGAGGGGCGAGGGCCATGGAGGGATTTGAAAACAAGGATGAGAATTTTAAAAATCGAGGCGCTGAAGGACCGGGAGCCGATGTAGGTCAGTGAGGTTTGGATGAGCTGACGCTTACGGAGGGTGGAAGATGGGATCTCGGGAAGCCTTCGTTGAGTTCAAGTCTCACACATCCCCCCTATCGGGCGAGGGAGCCCGGTGATGTCTACACCCATGGGACTCTAGCCCGAGAGCGGTCAGTGCCTTCGGTAGAGATGGGGCAGAAATTAGCCAAAGGGTCAATGGTTTGAGATTGGATTGTCCACCTGAGTAAAGGTCAGCTGGGAGCAGATACTCACCATGAGCCGTAGGGTCTGGGTTCTCAGCTGTCCATTTCTCGATGGAATTCTCCCCGCAACGAGTGACAGGAGAATCAGAACCAAGTGCGACATGTTGGGGAAAGGACGGAGATTGAGCCCCACACAGCTCCTGTCCTTCCAGCTCTGCAGACAGTCCCTGCTCGGTGGGATTAGAACGGAAATCCTGATCCTTATAAAGCCCAGCGCCCTGATTTCCATACAGACCTGTAACCGATCCATTGGCATCGATACAGAACGTTTGCCGATAAACTAACTCCCAAACGTTACTGCGATAGCAAAATACTGAGGATGCTGGAAAATTGAAACAACAACAGAAAACGCTGGAAAAACTCAGCAAGCCAGGCAACATCCATGGAGAGAGAAACAGAGTTAACGTTTCAGGTCGAAGTTCTGACGAAAGGTCCTCGACCTGAAACGTTAACTCTGTTTCTCTCTCCACGGATGTTGCCTGGCCTGCTGAGTTTTTCCAGCGTTTTCTGTTGTTATCCCAAACGTTACTGTTGGGTCTCCAGAAACTTATTTTTTGGGAAGGGAATATTTAACCATTTTAGAGTCTTGTGGGTACATCAAGTGTTGGAGAATCCTTTAACCCCTGGAGCAAGTTCCCACTCCGCTCAGAAAGGAGCCCGCCTGCTTCAGGTACCTGGTGTCTCAGGCACTGCGCTGGGTGAGCGCGGGGAGTTGAGCTTAGGGCCACTGTGAGGGTCACTCACCACTCTCGTAGGAGGATCTCACGACTGGGGAGGGTCTCATTCCTGTAGGGTGCGTTTTCTGGGGACAGTCCCTGGATAAGGTACTGTGTCTCCAGACAAACAAAGGCCTGCGATTTCGCCTACCGCGGTGGGTCCGGTGCGGCCGGAGTCGGTGGCGGGTCCCGACCCCACTGCTGGCTCCAGCCCACTCTGTAGAAGGACTTTCCCCTGATTGGGCTTGTTAAGCCCCACCCAGCGCGTTTCCCGGTCAATTAACAGGAAGCGGGTCTGATGACGTCACTTGATGACGTGCCATCAGCCGGTTTCCTTAAAGGGACCATGTGCAAATTGATTTTTGCAGTTGTGCTGTCAGTGTTCTACAGCATTGAGGTGCTGCAAACACTGACAAGCACTGCACAGAGGTGCACGGGCTGCACCCAGGCTCTCCCATGACTCCCTCCATATGCTTATGGAGGGAGTCACAGTACGCAGGGAGGTCCTCTTCCCTTCCCATGGGTGGAAGAGACCTCCCCAGGAGATCAACATAGCCTGGAGCACATTGCACAGGAGGACACAAGCAAGGATGTCATTAGGAGGACCAGGCTGCAGTAATGCAAACCTTTCAATGATCCCAGTAGATCACGAAACGTTACTGCAAAGCCACACTCAACCTCATCCTGCTGTGCCACTCATCACATCCCCATCACTCTGCCTTCCCTACCCTACTCCTGCACATCCTTACTCACACCAACTTACCTTGCACCTCCACCCATCCCTCTCTGTCTACATTATCACTTCCCCATCTCACTAGCCACCCCTCACACTCACCCTCATCCTCGTCCAATCATAACAACTAACAGCACACAAGGGTAGGCACTTGGGTGTTTTAGCCAATGTTCATGTAAAGTTTCTGTTAATGTGCTGTCAAATATTGAAATCCTTATTTTCAACACTTTGCATTCTTGGACAGATTTGTGTGCACCTTTGGAAGTGTCTTAGTGAGTTGCGGTGAATGGTGAGACATAACGGTACCCCCCGCAATGGTGATGGGTGCTGATGCCGTGTCCTGTGCAGCACCAGTTGATGGCGGAGAAGGTTGGTGTTGTTGGTGATGCTGGTGTTGGGGCTGATCGTGGTGGGATTCTGAGGACCAAGGTGAGATATTTTCAAGGGCACCGATGCTGATGGAATAGATGGCAGGTGAGGTTGAGATGACAGAAGTGATCTGTCAATGGTGAGAGAGGTTGTTCCAATGAGGTGACACTGGATAGCGAGATTACTCCAAACACTTGCAAGCTGCAGAAAGCTCAATCTGTCTTCCAAATGTAGTAAGCAACAACTTCTAACCTTGGAAAGTGAAGACCTATGAAATGGGAGCTTTTATACACCATTTGCAACTGTTAAGTTAGTAAATCATCCCATGCTGACACAACACCCGACCTCCTTACCTGACGTGATCCCCGAGCAGCGGGGAAACCGTTGGCGAACTCTAAAAATCTAAAGGTGAGCTTTAAATACTAGTTAATTGCCTCTTAACAATCTCTCTAATGATGTAAATTGCCTCCCCTGCCGCTTGGTGTCGGCTCTGTTCAGCGATGACAGACCCGACACCTGGGAGACTAGCGTGGAGGCGGCTTGACAGCGGGTTCCCTAAGCGGTCAAAAAAAAATTCTCAGTCGACCCGCCTCCAAACGCCCCCGCTGACCCCCCCCGAAAAACTCCGGCCAATGTCCCCGGTCCAGGAAACCTCGTCCCCGAATACGCGCGGGTTCAAATCAGGAGTCACGTGACCTCGAGCTGCCCTGCGGCCGGTCAATAAAGTGGGCGGGGCTGCGCAGCTGGGCGGGTTCCGATTGGTGGGAGGGATGTCAATCAGGAGGGCTGGGCTCACTGAGGGACTGTAACTGACGCAGAGATGGTGCTCTGTGGCCGCAGTACGCGTGCCCGACTAACAGATTTAGGGACAGATTTTGAAGACAAGGAGGAGGATGCCGGCCGGTCTGTTTCTCTGTCAGGTTAGCCCAGGACGGATGTGACGTCACCTCTCAACAAATTCCCTCACTTTGTTACCCAAACCTGGATCTCTCTGATCGACACTACACCTGGACTGGAAACGTGAACATTGTAGTCAGACTGGGCTCCATGTCCCAACAGATAAATGTCAAGGGACCAGACCGATCCTTAACCCCTTTCACCTTAAACCCTCACGAAGGGACCACCCGGGGTTTCCCTCCCAGCCTACCCCTCGAGTGAACAATACAATCAGAGACTCTCACAGCACAGAGGGAGGCCATTCGGCCCATTGTGCCTGTGCCGGCTCTTTGAAAGAGCTCTCCAATTAGTCCCACTCCCCCCGCTCTTTCCCCATCGCCCTGCAAATCAATCCTCTTCAAGTACGTGTCCAATTGCTTTTTGAAAGTTCCTCTGGAATCTGATTCCACCGCCCTTTCAGGCAGTGCGTTCCAGATCATAACAACCCTCTGTGTGAAGAAATTTCTCCTCATCTCCCCTCTGGCTCTTTTGCCAATTATTTTAAATTTGTGTCCTCTGGTTACTGACCCACTTGCCAGAGGAAACAGTTTCTCCCTACTTGCTCAATCAAAACCCCTCATCATTTTGAACACCTCTATTAAATCTCCCCTTAACCCTCTCTGCTCTAAGGAGAACAACCCCAGCTTCTCCAGTCTCTCCACATAACTGAAGTCTCTCATCCCTGGTACCATTCTGGTCAATCTCCCCTTAACCTTCTCTGCTCGAAGGAGAACAATCCCAGCTTCTCCAGTCTCTCCACATAACTGAAGTCTCTCATCCCTGGTACCATTCTGGTCAATCTCCTCTGCACCTGCTCCAAGGCCCTGACATCCTTCCTAAACTGTGGTGCCCAGAACTGTACACAACACTCCAGCTGACTCTTATTAATACCGGCAATTGCCTATTAAAAGTTAAGCATGAGTGGAGCACAACCAATAAAAACTGTAACTTAAAAAGGTTTAAAGGAACCGTAACAAATTAAATTAAAATGCTATACCCGATGGACTCCAGTTCTTCCGGTCGCGGAAAATACTGCAGCTGAGGTCGAAGCAGAGATTTGTAAAGGTTTAGCATGACTTCCTTGTTTTTGTGTTCAATGTCCCTATTCACAAAGCCAAGTATCCCATACGCTTTCAGGGGGGAGGGGAGGGGGTTAACAGAAAGAATCAGTCTCTTGCCGTTAGTCACATTTCCAGTCCGGGTGCTGCCCTCGATCAGAGAGAGACTCCAGGTTTGGTAAACAAAGTGAGGGAATTTTTTTTTAGAGGTGCTGTCGCACACATCCTGGGGTACCTGGTGGAGAGGAGAGAGAAACAGACAGGCAGCCTCATCATCTGCAATACTGCGGGAGGGCTGTACTGTCGGAGGCGAGACATTAACTAATAATGTTAGTATCCTCTGTTGTAGTTCATTTTAATTTTATCCCCCGAGATCTGGTAATTCATTGAACACTTGACTTAAACATATGATAAATTAAACACTTAGCTGTAATTCCACTGCTCCTCTGACGTCACATCTTCAGCTTCAGGTTATTTTATTTCCCTGCGTTGGCGTTATGGCCTCTCCTCACAGCCGCTTCTCCTGTGCGTTGAAGGAGTTTCAATCCTTTCCTTTGGGTGTAAGGGAGGGTCCTTGTTGTAACTGAATCTTTTAAACTGGTTTTGGAAATACTGCACACAGTACCATTGCGGGAATGCCAATTTATCAGGAATACTTTTAAGAATTAGGAGCAGGAGTCGGCCATGCGGCCCCTCGAGCCTGCTCTGCCATTCAATAAGATCATGGCTGATCTTCGACCTCAACTCCACTTTCCCACCCAATCCCCATATCCCTCGATTCCCCTAGAGTTGAAAAATCTATCGATCTCAGCCTTGAATATGCTCAACGATTCAGCATGCACAGCCCTCTGGGGCAGAGAATTCCAAAGATTCACAACCCTCTGAGTGAAGAAATTCCTCCTCATCTCAGTCCTAAATGGCCGACCCCTTATCCTGAGACTGTGACCCCTGGTTCTAGACTCCCCAGCCAGGGGAAACAACCTCTCAGCATCTACCCTGTCAATCCTCCTCAGAATCTGATATGTTTCAATGAGATCACCTCTCATTCTTCTAAACTCCAGAGAGTATAGGCCCAATCTACTCAATCTCTCCTCATAGGACAGCCCTCTCATCCCAGGTTCTTCCGAATGGCGGTCAGAAGTTTCGGGGGGGAAATTAGGCGGAAACCCGTTTACCCCCATAAAGCAGTGGGCTATCGGGAGAACCCCCCAGGAAGTTCACTCCCCTAGAATTTGCAGCATGGGAGGAGGCCATTTGGCCCATTGCACCTGTGCCAGCTCTTCGATTCCAGGCTGATCTCCTGCAGCCGATGGATCCTCGTCTCTGCTGAAAGCGCCTCGGGGGGACTCGAGGGTGACTCGGGGGGGACTCGGGGTGGGACTCGGGGTAACTCTGTGTGACTCGGGGGTGACTCGCTTAAAGTTTGCTTTGTGACAATGTCTTGTTTTTAGCACCTGGACAAATTACTGCAGAACATTCCGGAATCTTCAGTAAAAGGCTGGTTTGGGCCGTGACGTCTCCACTTCTGTTTCTGTATGGGATGTTCAGTCCATTGTGTTGTGAGATGAGTGTTCTTACTTATAAATTACTCCTCAAAATGATAAGCTTTACAATGATAAGCATACAATGATAATTATCAACAGTAATTAAACATACACTCAATTAAACATACAAGATGAACTGCAGCAATTCGCAAAGTCTTTGGCAGCACCTCCCAAACCCGCGACCTCTTCCACCTAGAAGGACAAGGACAGTAGACGCATGGGAACACCACCACCTCCAAGTTCCCCTCCAAGTCACACACCATCCTGACTTGGAAATATATCGGCCATTCCTTCATCGTCGCTGGGTCAAAATCCTGGAACTCCCTCCCGAACAGCACTGTGGGAGTACCTTCACCACACGGACTGCAGCAGCTCACCACCACCTTCTCGAGGGCAATTAGGGATGGGCAATAAATGCCGGCCTTGCCAGCGACGCCCACATCCCATAAACGAATAAAAAAAACCTCAACAGCAATACTTGCGGCAAAGTGTATTCAAGACGGAGATCGATAGATTTTTGGACTCTAGGGGAATCAAGGGATATGGGGATCAGGGCGGGAAAGTGGAGTTGAGGTCGATGATCAGCCATGATCTTATTGAATGGCGGAGCAGGCTCGAGGGGCCTGAATGGCCGACTCCTGCTCCTAATTCTTATGTTCTTATGTTCAAAACCTTGCGAGTTTTAGCCGGGAAATTCACAACGTGTTATAGTCCCGGGCCCATCAGAATTCTGGAGTATCTGTCCTAACTCTCACTTTCAATACCTTGTTCCACCCTTTTTATGTTACAAACCATACATTTCTGCAATATAATTAGCTTTTTCCCTTGTCCCTCATCAATAACTTTAGTTTTAACCAATTCTTTTTCCATGGACCGGTACAACTTCCCTACTGGGTTACTCTTCCTAACTTTCTCAGGCAAGTCTTTATCTTCAAGTAAAAGAAAGGAAGTGTTGCTCCTTTGATAGCATCTTTCACAAGCTCAGGACGTCCCAAAACGCTTTACAGCCAATGAAGTACTTTTTTGAAGTGTTGTAATGTAGGAAACGCGGCAGCCAATTTGCACACAGCAAGCTCCCACAAACAGCAATGTGATAATGACCAGATGATCTGTTTTAGTGATGTTGGTTGAGGGATAACTCCCCTGCTCTTCTTCGAAATAGTGGCCATGGGATCTTTTACGTCCACCTGAGAGAGCAGACGGGGCCTCGGTTTAACGTCTCATCCCAAAGACGGTACCTCCGACAGTGCAGGCGCTCCCTCAGCACTGGCACTGGGAGGGTCATTCTGAGATTGTGTGTGCAGGTCTCTGGAGCGAGACTGGAACCCACAACCTTCTGACTCAGAGGCGAGAGTGCTGCCCACTGAGCCACGGCTGACAAGCAAGTTTCACGGCCTTCCTAACACAGGAAGCTATTCCGCCTCTTGTGTTTTCACAGTCGCTCCCTTCTGCAGAACTTATCAACTAATAACAGCTCACTGAGTAAGTACCACAATGTCTTCACATTATGTTTATTGTCTAAACTGACCATTGCGTTAAGGTCAGTCTTAATTCAACAGTTCAATGGTCACTGCATCTCTTAAACATACATGTATACAAGATAAAGCAAGCCTGTCTTATGATTACACTTTCATTCCTCGAACAGAGGATTATGCTGATAGGGTGAGATGAAGCGGGGTGGGAGGAGGCTGGTGTGGAGCATAAACGCCGACATGGACCAGATGGGCCGAATGGCCTGTTTCTGCGCTGTACGTTCTCTGGAATTCCAGGTAACAGAGACTCATACTTACTCACTTCACAGGCAAAAGCTAAAAGCCAATATTACTACAATATGAAGATTAAGCCTTTCCTTATATCGCTTTTCATCGCTGTCCATCTAGACAGGGTTAAGCATACTCGGTGGCCACGTGGCAGAGGCAGAGTTCCGTCACGCCTCAGCCAGGGACACTTGCTTCTCGTGTTTCTCAGAGAGGCCAGTGTGTAGACTGGCGTTGGGTAGCTGCATTTTTAAAAAGAGAGAAAGAACTTGCATTGCTATAGCGCCTTTCACAGCCTCAGGACGTCCCAAAGCGCCTTACAGCCAATCAAGTACTTTTGAAATGTAGTCACTGTTGTAATCCTGCTCTTCCCCCATAGCCCTGAAAAACTTTCCTTTTCCAGTATTTATCCGATTCCCTTTTGAAAGTTACTATTGAATCCGCCCTTTCAGGCAGCGCGTTCACGATCACAACAACTCGCTGCATAAACAAAATTCTCCTCATCTCCCCCCCAGTTCTTCTGCCGATTATCTTCAATCTGTGTCCTCTGGTTACCGACCCTCCTCCCACTGGAAATGGTTTCTCCTTATTTGCTCTATTCAAAAGCCTTCATAAATCTGAAACCGTGGCTTCCAGTCTGCCGCCGAAGCGGTTCATTGGACCGGGAAGGATTTGGTGGCTGCCAGACATCCGATGGCAATCCTGTCCTCTTGAGCATCTCCCACTCCCTTTGCTCCACCATTGGCGGCCGTGCCTTCAGCTGCCTGGGCCCCGAGCTCTGGAATTCCCTCCCTAAACCGCTCCGCCTCTCTCTCCTCCTTTCAGACACTCCTTAAAACCTCCCTCTTTGTCCAAGCTTTTGATCATCTGTCCTAATATCTCACATGGCTCGGTGTCAAATTTTGGCTGATAATCACTCCTGTGAAACACCTTGGGACGTTTTACTACGTTAAAGGCGCTATAGAAAGACAAGTTGTTGTTGTTGATGAATTGGGCCAACTGGAAGCGCATCAGGTGCGAGGCAAGAGCTGGCCTAGGCATCTCACAGAGCGCTGGCGGTTACCGGGGCTCCGGTCTCCCAGCACAAAGCAGCCTGCGCGGGATCTCCCTCTCCTGAGACACAAACATCGGCAGCTCCGAACCGCAGGCCAGCTGCCCGGAGTAGAGAGCCACTTCACTCCCCTCGATCTGATAGCCAGAGTCCACCACTTTCACATCAGACGTTAAACCGGGTGGAGGGAAAAGATCCCAGGGCCACTAGTTCGAAGATGATCAGGGGGAAGTTCTCCCCGGTGTCCTGGGGCCAATATATATCCCTCAACCCACATCACTAAAAACAGATGATCTGGTCATTATCCCATTGCTGTTTGTGGGAGCTTGCTGTGCGCAGATTGGCTGCTGCATTTCCTACATTACAACAGTGACTACACTTCAATAAGTACTTCATTGGCTGTAAAGCGCTTTGGGACGTCCTGAGGGTTGTGAAAGGCGCTATAGAAATGCAAGTCTTTCTTTCATGGGAGTGAAAGAAAAGCACAGAGAAAACGGGCCGAGGCCACTGTGATGGGCAGTCACTTACAGTGCAGTATTTGAAGAGTCTGCATTATCTGTCGAATTCGGGAAAAAAGAGGGGGGGTGGGAGGGGGCAATAAACCGAAACTTTAAACTGAAAATATTGGCGCCTGTTGAAATAATGCAGTGCGTTTGTAAATGGCAGGTCCCGTTGCTTCCATTTAATTGTAATCCCTCCCCCCCCTCCCCCGCCCGATATCTTTTCCAAATATGGCCAAAAGGAAACTTTTCTTGATAGCAAAATACTGCGGATGCTGGAAATCCGAAATAACAACAGAAAACGCTGGAAAAACTCAGCAGGCCAGGCAGCATCCGTGGAGAGAGAAACAGAGTTAACGTTTCAGGTCGAAGACCTTTCGTCAGAACTTCTCTCAGTCTGACGAGCTGGTCAGCAGTGCTTCTTCCTGCAATCAATGTTTGTGGATTGTGTCGGCATTGCCCTCACCTCGCTCAAGCAGATCGGGTTGTTCTTCAAGAGCACCGATGTAATGTTGGGAAACTCTCCGGCGTCCCACTGCCTGATGAGGTTGTCGGTGACCTGCAGGCACTGGAGCATTGCAAGATTGGCAGCGAACCCTCTTGGGAATCCAACCAGCCTGTTGAAGGAAAGGCTCAGCTCTTGCAACTGTGGGAGTCCCTGGAATACAGGAAGGCTGCTGAGCTGGTTGCTGTCCAAATACAGGTAAGCTAGTTTGGGGTTATATCTGAATGCATCCAGGACCAGTTTGCCAATGAAGTTCTGAGAGAGCTTCAACGTTTGCAACGCTTCCAGATTGGAAAGAACATTGTGCGGCAGAAGGGTTAACGAATTGTTGGACATGTCAAGCTGTGATAGTTTGGTCAAGTTGCCAAAGAGCTGAGATGGGAAATTAGCGATGTCGTTTCCCGAGATTGTCAGATACTGCAGAACATGCTGATGGGCAAATAAAGTTGCCGTGAGGTTTTTTAACCTGTTGCGGTCCAGGCGCAAATCAGTCAGCTTCCGGTGGTTACTGAAGAACTGGGGAGGCAGGCAGCCTAGCTCATTGTTCGCCAAGTCAAGAACGTCAAGGAGAAATAATTGGTCAAAGCCTGTTGCTGGGAGTGACTTCAGTCGGTTATTATTGAGGAATAGTGTGTTCAGCTGGGGCAAGTGTGCGAATGTGTCTTGGGCCACTGTGAACTCGTTGTTGGACAGGTCCAAATAGGTCAGTTTGGCAAGTGGCCTCACTATGGGCAGTCTTTGTAAATGGTTGTTGGCCAGATTTAACCAGGTGAGATTTGGAAGGTTTCCGAATATATCGTCCTGGAGTTCCGACAAGTGGTTTGCAGACAGATCCAAAGCCTGCAACTTTAGCAGGAGGTCAAATGTGTAGTTTCGAAGGTGGAGGCGATTACTTGATAAACCAAGATAGTTTAGTTTTGTTAGATCTTCAAAGGCATTTTGAGGGATTCCAATCAAAGAGTTTTCGTCCAGGAATAATGTTTCTGTGTCAGGGTCAACGCCAGGTGGAAAATTCCGCAGGGCAATGCTGCGGCAGTCGACAACTTTTGAATTGCAAAAGCATTTCTCTGGACATGCAGACAGGAGTCCCGTCATGAGGAGAAGGATCAGGAGCTGTCCGATTTTTACCATAGTTGCCTACATCACAGAGATAAAGCATTGTTTATTCCACAACTTGAGCTCATCCAAAAATCTGCTGCCCATATCCTAACTCGCACCAATTTTAAAATCCTCGCCCTTGTTTTCAAATCCCTCCATGGCCTGGCCCCTCCCTATCTCTATAATCTCCTCCAGCCCCACAACCCTCCGAGCTCTCTGCGCTCCTCCAATTCTGGCCTCTTGAGCATCCCCGATTTCCATCGCTCCACTATTGGCGGCCGTGCCTTCAGCTGCCTGGGCCCTAAACTCTGGAATTCCCTCCCTAAACCTCTCCGCCCCTCTCTCTCCTCCTTTCCCCACAGCCCTGCAATTTTTTCTCCTTCAAGTATTTATCCAATTCCCTTTTGAAGGCTGCTATGGAATCTGTTTCCACCGCCCTATCAGGCAGTGCATTCCAAATCCTAACCACTCGTGGGGGAAATTATCAGTAAGGCAATTACTGGTAAGTGGTGCACCTGGACTAATGATCCAGAGACGTGAGTTCAAATCCCAGCACCCCGACTGGGGAATTGAAATTCAGTTAATTAAATAAATCTAGAATAAAAAGCTAGTATCAGTAATGGTGACCCTGAAACTATCGGATTGTCATAAAAACCCATCTGGTTCACGAATTAGGGAAGGAAATCTGCCGTCCTCACCCGGTTGCCAGAGATGCCCACATCTAATGAATAAAAACAGCCATGTATTGGATGTTTATTCGTGTCAAAAAATGAGCAACCAAGTGCATCTATCTATAGCTTTATTCATCCCGTGTAAAACTATCGTATCTCTTTGTTTCCATATGTCATAAGTGAACAAATCCTGTTACGCTATTCCCTGGTACAATACAAATTAAACTCACCAACACTCACCAGTGAAGTCTCTTTCTGTAATGCAAAGGCTCGAAACAAACCACTTGTAACTTCCAGCGCCGATGAAGAAATCGGTGTTCTTTGGCATATTTTCTTGTGACATTATTATTCCTGGAATCATTGTCAATCAGTTATTGACACAACCTGTTTGCCTAGGAGAGATGGATTTGACTGATCAAGGTCAAAAAACACGTCTGCTGGTTTATCGTTTCCAGTGGTGAAGGGGAATGCTGACCTATTTATTACCCTTTCATAAAACCCTTTCTTTACCAAATGACTTTTCTCCCTTTTTTGCCCTGTTACACCAGATCATTACTGAGGGAGCGCCGCACTGTCTGAGGGGCAGTACTGAGGGAGCGCCGCACTGTCGGAGGGGCAGTACTGAGGGAGCGCTGCACTGTCGGAGGGGCAGTACTGAGGGAGCGCCGCACTGTCGGAGGGGCAGTACTGAGGGAGTGCTGCACTGTCAGAGGGGCAGTACTGAGGGAGCGCTGCACTGTCTGAGGGGCAGTACTGAGGGAGCGCCGCACTGTCGGAGGGGCAGTACTGAGGGAGCGCTGCACTGTCGGAGGGGCAGTACTGAGGGAGTGCTGCACTGTCGGAGGGGCAGTACTGAGGGAGTGCTGCACTGTCGGAGGGGCAGTACTGAGGGAGCGCCGCACTGTCGGAGGGGCAGTACTGAGGGAGCGCTGCACTGTCGGAGGGGCAGTACTGAGGGAGCGCCGCACTGTCGGAGGGGCAGTACTGAGGGAGCGCTGCACTGTCAGAGGGGCAGTACTGAGGGAGCGCTGCACTGTCTGAGGGGCAGTACTGAGGGAGCGCTGCACTGTCGGAGGGGCAGTACTGAGGGAGCGCTGCACTGTCAGAGGGGCAGTACTGAGGGAGTGCGGCACTGTCAGAGGGGCAGTACTGAGGGAGTGCTTCACTGTCTGAGGGGCAGTACTGAGGGAGTGCTGTACTGTCTGAGGTGCCGTCTTTTGGATGAGATGTTAAACTGAGGCCCCGTCTGCTCTCTGAGGTGGACATAAAAAGGTCCCATGGCACTATTTTGAAGAAGAGCAGGGGGAGTTATCCCCAGTGTCCTGGGCCAATATATATCCCTCAATCAACATCACTTAAACAGATTATCCGGTCATTATCACATTGCTATTTGTGGGAGCTTGCTGTGCGCAAATTGGCTGCCGCGTTTCCTATATTACAACATTGACTAGACTTAAAGAAAAAAGGTACTTAATTGGCTGTAAAGCGCTTTGGGACATCCTGCAGTTGTGAAAGGTGTTATAGAAAAACAAGTCTTTTTTTTTTAGATTCCATCAATTGAAGAATCCATTTACTGCCATGCCTCCTCATCCTGCTTGACCTGTCTGCAGCCTTTGACACGGTTGACCACTCCATCCTTCTCCCAACGCCTCTCCACATCGTCCAGCTGGGTGGGACTGCGCTTGCCTGGTTCCATTCTTATCTATCTAGTCGTAGCCAGAGAATCACCTACAACAGCTTCTCTTCCCGCTCCCGCATCATGACCTCTGGTGTCCCCAAGGATCTATCCTTGGCCCCCTCCTATTTCTCATCTACATGTTGCCCCTTAGCGACATCATCCAAAAACACAGCGTTAGTTTCCACATGTACGCTGGTAACACCCAGCTCTACTGGGCAGACAGAATTCTCTGGGAAGACAATGGGTCTGGGTAGGTGACTCATTGGTATGAGCACCTAGATGAGATAGCCCCGAAAGGCAGGAACCGGACAAAAGGGGGCCATTGTAAATCAATGGGAAGCCACTTAACCCAGGATCAGGTGAGAAGTGCGGCCCATCATCTGCCATTAACACCAGCACCTAGATGGGATAGCTCCAAAAGGCGGGAAACCAGACAAAGAAGACAAAGAAGGGTGATTAAAAAGACATCACTGCAACTACACAGACCGGAATGAACTTTTAGGATACAGAGAAGGTAGCTTGGGCCATTTCTCTCTCTCTCGCTTGCTACCAAGAACCAAGCACTCCGTCCAGGACGGAGAGAAGAAACCACCACGAGTGATAAGAGCCTTGCCTTGCTCTTCGACTGTAGGAACGAACCTCGAAACTGGGACTTGGATACTGCATCGGCGATACGGAACCAGGAGACACGCTTTACACTGGGGAGCAGCGAGCAAGAAAACGGACAATCGGGGTGAGCATTGTCCAAGCCCACACATCCTTAAGACCACCGGTACTGTGTGAGGGGGTGTTGTGTGTCCCAACCAATCCAGAGGGGTTTAGTGGGGAGGTTCTGTGTGTATTATATAGTGTATGTTCCGGGGTTTGTGGGACAAGTCCATGTTATACTCTGTATAGCAACACAGTGTGATTTTAGGCGTCTTAACACGAGACAGGAGCCTGTTCGACGGGCCAAGTTGTATTGTTGTACTGTTTGTTTTACGCCATCAGGCATTTTACGTACTGGAGGCGGGTGTGTGTGTTAACCTTATTAAACACCGTACGGTTGAGTCTAAAAAGCTTGTCTGTGTCCCAGTCCTTTTCACCGTAATTCCTGTCGTATAGAACTAAGTAGGAGGGGCGATTCGAACCACCAAGGCAAACCACCTACAGAATTGGCGACCACGGCAGGACGATAGGTTGTGTGAACAGGATCATGGAACGTTTAGAGGGCAAGAGATCTGCAATGGGGGACAGAATTTCCTCCTATGTGTTTGGTAAAGTTAATGTGTCTCAGCAGTGGGTGCTGGAGATGTTGCGTTCTGACAGTCCTCAGGATAGGGCTGCTGAGTGGACAGGGAGCAAGGAACATAAAAAGCCTAAGGAAAAGGCGATTTGGCTCCTGTGCCTGCAGAAACAGGTCCAACTGCTCAGGGAGCAGGTTGGAAAGCTGCAGGCCGAGCTCAGGGAATTAGAAGAAAAGTCAGACGCAAGGGGGATAGTGGGTAGTAGACTAGTAGAGGAGCTGCGCGAGGAAAGACAGGAGAAACGCGCACAGGAGGAAACCTCCCGTAACACCGGGGAGTACCTGCAGTGCCAGGTCACCGAGGCCGAGCTCAATGAGCAAGCTGTAAGGGAGGAGAACGCCCGCTTAACGGGTAAAGGTGACGGGCTAGAGGGGCAGCTTAGAGACATAAAGGCAGCCTACAGGGTAGCCAGGAGCAGGGGGTACGAAGATTTAAACCACGGGCCCTGCGAGGAAAGGATATAAAGTCTGACCCAAGCCCTGTCCAAAGCCAGAGGGATGGTTTGCTTAGCAACCCCGGGGGAAGCTCGGGTGGACTGGGAAGAGGAAAGACAGGGGTCTGAGGATTGGGTCTGGGATAGGGAAGTCTGACTGGCGCCGGAAGTGCCACCGAGACCAATGTGTCCTCTGCGGCAGAAAAAGTATGGTCCACCCACACCTAACGGTGCTCAGGGCCCGCTGCAGAGCGATTACTTGGTCCCGTTTACCACCCCACAACTGCAGGCTATGACAGCAAGCATGCCCAAATTAAGAAAAGAAGGGGACCCCTCTGTTCACTTCATGGAAGTGGAGCAAATTGGGGGGATCAATGGGTGCAGTGAGGGCGAAACTCACAGGCTGTTACTATTTCCCCTGGATGGAACATTGTCCCAGGCCCTGTCCGCAGCCACCGAGCTGGGGCAGGGAACCACGGCAGGTTTAAAGGAGGAAATCCTGAGAGCCATGGGACATACCCAGGGTCGTCCGTTCTCCCGAGTGGAGAGAACGCTGCAGCTGGCTGGTGAAGCACCACAGGCAGCAGACAGGCTATGGCCGGTATACGGAAAGGCCACGGGTGTGATACTAGACAGGTTACAGCTGCAAGGGGGCCCCAGGAATCACTGGCTCAGGACCCTCCTGGCAAACAGTTTGCCACGAATAAGGGCAAAAGCAGAAGCCTGGTTTGACTCCGAGGACCTCGTGAATACGGAGGCCGACGTGCTCCGTAAGATGAACCTGGCTTTTAAAACCGGTCCAGAGGAGGAGGTCAAACCCATTAAAGGCAAGGTCCATGAGAGAAAGGCCAGTGAGGGCAGCAAGAAGGAATGGCGTCAGGAAGGGGTTAGTGCAGAAAAGGCAAGGACATGTTTCGGGTGTGGGAAGACGGGACACTGGAGGCGAGAGTGCCCGACCCAGAGAAAGGGGCAAGGCCGAGGGGATCCTCCGGTGCAAAAGGCACAGACTGTCGAGGCGAAGGGGGCGACCGGGGAACCGTTTGACGTTCTGGTGGCTGCCCTTCAGACGGTTTTTGTGCAGGAGAAAGGGAGGGTAGACGCAGTGTGATCCCGACTGCTCCCGTATGCCCAACACCCTGACTACAGCGCGCCCAGCCTGAGTACCTGCGTCCGCTCACGTACGATGAGTGGGGCAGACCTTATGTGAAGATGGGGGTGGAGACGGTACACGGGAAGTACTTAGTGGACACCAGAGCCTCGAGCACGGTGATCCATTCAAGGGACCCGACCAACTCACCCTGGTCTAGCAGGGTCCCATTCAGTCTCGTGGGGTTTACAGGGAACGAGCAGGCGGGGGCAATGTCCAAACCTTTGGCCATAGATTTAGGATCCCTCCACACCACGTGGGAGTGCGTCCTGATGCAATGGGAACAGCCAGGGTCAGCAGTCCTGGGGGCCGACTTTATGTTAGCCAACCGAGTGATAGTGGATTTGAGGAATCACTGCCTTTGGGGAGCAGTGAGTTCTGATAAGGAGGGAGAAGTTATAGTAATCCCTAAGGACGGGGAAGGAAGGGTAGTGTGTGTACTATGAAGCACAAGGGGAGTTACGACCTGAAGCAATTAGTCAGTAATACCCCAGCCAAGTATCAGGCGAACGTGAGAGACAATCTCGCATCGTTCGCCACGCACATGCACGACTGTGGCCGGGTGACGGGGGTAGAAGTCCAAGTACACGGGGACCCCATGTCATGGCCACAAAAGCAGTATAGTTTCCCCAGAGAGGCAGAAGCCGACTTGGAAACGGCACTGGGATCCCTGGTGGAACAGGAGGTGTTGAGGCCGATAGCCACCCAAGTGAACTCACCACTCTGGCCGGTTAGGAAACCCGACCAGTCGTGGAGGGCCACCGTGGACTATCGGGTGCTCAATAAAAACATCCCAGCCTGCGCGCCCACAGTCGCGGCTGTTGCCAATCTGATAAGGAGCATTCCAGTGACCGCAACCACTTTTACGGTGCTGGATATCTCCAATGGGTTTTGGTCGATTCCTCTAAAAGGGGAAGACCAATACAAGTTTGCCTTTACTTTTAAAGGGCAACGGTACACCTGGACGTGCCTTCCCCAGGGTTTTCATAACAGCCCTTCCATATTCCACCAGTGTATGGAGGACGCCTTAAAGGGTTTTAGCCGACCTCAGCAGCTAGTTCAGTATGTGGACGACTTGCTTTTGTTCTCCGCCAAGGGGGAGGAGCCTGGGCCACTGCTGGCCGAGCTGCTCGAGCTGCTGAGGGAGGCCGGGTTTAAAGTAAACCCAAAGAAAGCCCAGATCGGCCGTGAGGAAGTCAAATTCCTCGGGCTGACGGTAAGGGCAGGGGAAAGGGCCATAGATGAGGTGAAAAGAAAGGCAGTACAGGAGTTACCAGTCCCCAAGGACGTAACAGGGGTAAGAGCCTCCCTGGGACTCTCAGGGTACTGCAGGGATTTTATTGAGGGTTACACAGCCACGGCAGCCCCTCTGCTTCGGCTCCTCCGCAAAGGAGTCGGGTGGGAGTGGGACCAGAACTGCCAGGAAGCGTTCACACGCCTCAAGGAGGATTTGCAGACAGCTCCCGCACTGGGGGCCATCAACGGTGGGGAGGAATTCTTTTTAGAGGTAGCAGCCAGCTGGGATAGCTTGACTGCGGTGTTGCTCCAGGAGCGACACGGCAAGCTACGGCCCGTGGTCTACTCATCTAGGGTTCTCACCGAGGTAGAAGGGGAATATTCCAACTGCGAGAGGCATCTCCTGGCCACGCATTGAGCTGTAAAGCGCTCACAGCTGTAAGGTTTCCAAAATTTGCAGATCCCCAAAACCTGAGGAAAAAGGACTTTGGAACTACCTCAGAGTGATAAAAATGCATTTGGGCCTAACCTAAGAGACTGTAAGACCAAAAACCAAGTTTTGGCATTTTAAAAGCATGTCTGGGCCTGTGAAGGGAGAAAAGGCTGTGAAGGAAGTTGGGATCGACCTCTGTAAAAGCAGTTTTGGGTATTGCAGTTAAATTGCATTGTCTGGGGAATCGGGATGACCTCACTCAAGCCCCAGCAAGCATTAACATTTTGACAATAGACCCTAGGAGGAGACAGTCCCACCCAAAACAACAGGTCCCATCAAACCGATTACAGAACCCATTAAAGACATGCATAAAGCAAATATTCGATCGAAGTCCTAGGCCCAGTCAAGAAACCCAAAACATGAGGACAATTCAAACTCTGATTAAACAACAGATCGACAGGATGAAGCTACCCTGAAACCACTTCACACATTTACAAAACCAGTTAACATGCTAGTAAAGTCGTTACTGTTAACGAGGTCTTACAATGACCGGGATTTGATTTGGTTTTGATAAGGCCACTTCAATTTAATATAATTGAAGGCCCATCAAGCAGTTCAAAAAAAAAAGCAGTAACATCAGTTCAAGTTCAACAGAAGGCAGTTCTGCAGTTTTGGAGTTCAATTTGAAAGCCTATTTTTCAGCAGAAGTCAGTGCTGGAATTACAGAGTTCAAGAGAAGCAAGTTGGGCAGTTAAAGAAGACAGTTCAGTAAGAAGGGAGTTCTCCAGTTCTCCAGTAAAACAGTTCAAGTTCAACAAGCAGGCAGAAGGCAGTTCCACAGCTCGGAAGAAGACAGTTTAAACAGAAAGCAGTTCAACAAAGAAAGCCAACAGCTCCAGAAGTAGGCTGCCACGTAAGAAGAGACCAGAGCGACTGCCTCAGTGACCATCGGACACCTCGCGGCAACAAGGGCCTCACCAAACCTTTTACTCAAAAGACTCTAAACCCTAACTCTCAACTGTCAAGGATTCGTTTGGTGAGCATTATCCCTGGTTCTCCAGAGTCCAACCTAGCCAGTGAAGTGGGATTGGGAGGAATGTTATTTCCCTCGCATGTACCAAAGTGTTCCCCACCTTTAGAATGTTAAGAGTGTTTGTGTTGTGTTTTACTTTCTTGAATAAAAGTCAAAATTCTTTCATCAAAACCTGTTGTCTGCTGCACCTTTGTTCACGACCCCCAAATAAGTCCAAGGTCTAGAACCAGGGGCGTGGGAGCGATTCGAACCGCTCACTGAGTCAGAGGTGAAGCTGACCCTACCTCACCACCCCCTACACAGCTCTTTACGGGATCATCCCTGATAGTTCTACTCACCCACCATACCCCCACTCAGATGTTGTTGGACGGGAGAATAAAGGACGGGACAGTGAGCAGTGCTCGCATTGCTCGCTGGACTTTATTGCTCTCGCAGATGAATCTGAGAGTGCAGGGGTTGACCGAGCCCAAGTTGGCAGCGAATTTGATTAACCCAGGTACAGCCCACACGTGTACGGTAGAAGGTGTGTGGGACATGGATGTCTGGTTCCGGGCCGGGTTACACCCGACGGGCCGGGACATTTACGTGGACGGGTCCAGTTCGGTAGCAAAGGGGGAGCGCTTCACCGGGTGCGGGATTTATGACCCCACGGCTAAGATAGCTAAGGCCCTTAAACTCCCCAGCACCCTGAGCGCTCAGCACGCCGAACTGGCGGCGGTGGTGTATGTGGTCACCCACCCCGACGAGTTCCCCACCCCCTACACCATCTGCTCAGATTCCATGTTTACATGCAATTCGTGCACCGAGTACCTGGCCATCTGGGCTCGGCGCGGTTTTAAATCTGCGGATGGGAAGCCCCTATCAACAGCACCGCTGCTAGGGAGGATTTGGGAGGTCACGGGCACCCGGGGAGATCACTATATACATAAGGTCAAGGCCCACTCTAAGACAAAGCCCAGAGGGGAAGGTAACCAAAGGGCCGACGAGTTGGCCAAGCAGGGGGCCAGGGAAGGAGAGTTCTGGGATCCCTATGAAGTAGGCCTGGTAGCAGCAATCTGGGACAAGGGAGGAACACCGAGAGTAACTTTGACCCCGGACTTAAAACAAGTCCAAGCCCAGGATCCCGTCCTTAAGGCTATCCTGGGGAAGAAGGAAAAGGGCGAACAGGTAGAGGGTCAGTTCGGAGCAGCGGACATTACCGTTAAAGAGGGGATGCTATTTAAAGGGGATCGGTGGATAGTTCCCAAGCGGTACCAGAGGGAATTCCTCCAGTTGGCCCACGGGGGCCCAGGAGCGGGACACCCAGGGCTGGAAACTACCTGGTAGAGGGTAGAACAGGCAGGGTGGTGGCCGCAAGTCAGGGAGGATGACCGCGACTTTTGCGCGGACTGCCTGGTGTGCGCAGCAAACAACCCCGATCCTCAGCGTAGGAAAGTCCCCATAGGACACACAAGGAGGGTAGAGGGACCATGGCAGTCCCTCCAGGTCGATTATATCGGACCACTACCCACCACACAGGCAGGTAACAAATACTGCCTAGTCCTGGTAGACGTGTTCTCCAAGCGGGTGGAAGCCTTCCATTGCCGAGCAGCCACGGCTTTGGCGACGGCAAAGATTCTGGTAAAGGAAGTGTTCTCCCGGTGGGGACTGCCACAGGTCGTGGAGTCCGACCAAGGGAGTTCATTTCACGGGGCAAGTAATACAGGCCACCTTGAAGCTTTTAGGGATTGAGGGGAAGTGGCATGTGGCTCACAACCCACAGTCATCGGGGGTTGTGGAGCGCCCTAACCGGACAATTAAAGAAAGGCTCAGGAAAGAGACAGGGTCGTCCCCGAAATAGTGGGATGAGATCCTGCCGTCAGTGTTAATGGGTGTCCGGGCCAGCCTCTCCAGAAGCACAGGGTATTCCCCGCATGAGCTCATGACCGGGAGGGTCATGCGCACACCCACCCACGTTTTGGCACCGGTCCTAACGGAAGCCCAAGTCCGGGAAGTGAACCGGGACAAGTTTGTACAGAATCTGTATGATAAATTAAAACAGATTCACCGGCAGGCAGCCAGTAACATGGGGAACCAGCACCGGAAAAATCGGTTGCTGCTCGAGCCCCAGAAAACCCAGGAGTGGAAGGTGGGAGACCAGGTAATGGTACGGAACTATGCCCGGGTAGGGGCATTTGAGCCACTATACATGGGACCGTATAGCATAGTGGACAAGGCAAGCCCCATGGTGGACGCGGTTAAACTCCCAAAACGCACGAAGTGGCTCCATATTAACCAGTGCAAGCGGTTTAACCCAGGGGAGAGAACAACAAAAGTAAAACGACACCAAGGCCCAATAATGAGCATGGTGGACGCGGGTCTTCCTCCCATGATTTGGGATGACGATGGCCCGGTGGTCGGGACAGTAAGGAGGAGCAGTAGGGTCCCACGGCCGAGGACGCCGTGGACGCCTCCTTACACGCCGACCGTGAGCCGCAAAAGGCCCCGGCGAGAAGAGCCTTAGCGGGGGCACCCGGCAACACGGGTAGTGATGTACATAGTTCTTGTATATAACGAAGCCAGACCTGTGGAGGTAAACCCTCTCACATAAAGGGATTGTTGCTTTTTGTTTCATAGGAAGCCGAGGACAGAATGGAGACAGCCCTGAGACTGAGCGTGATCTTGGTGTTGGCCGGAACGGGGCACAGCAGGAGAGGGGACACCGAGTCGTCCCTCCTCTACGGCTGTACTGGGGGGGACGGACCCACTGTGACTAAGGGGGGTAGGAGGGGGGACACAGACGGGATGGCAGCCTACTTCCACGAGGGAAGAGGGCCAGGGTGGCTGGGGTCCAATTCGACAAAATACACCAGCCACGCCGGGTTCACGTACGGGGAGGCTTCCCTACCATGTCCCCAACTGAAGATCACAGCCACATGGGTTAGGGTGACCGAGGGCAAGCGCGTGTGCTTAAGATGCAAGGGACACATTCCCCTGGGACGGTGGTGGTGGCTTCGGAAGTTGAGTCAGGACAAGGGGAACAGGTCAGCAGACTGGGAAAAGACTGGGGAACGACACGTACCGACAGATCACGGGGACGAAGGGGGGAGTGGAAGAGTGCTGGAGCAAGTGGTGGAAGGAGGAACTTGGTGCCCGATCACCGATTCGACTTTCTGCTTCAAACCCCACACAGAAGTTCAGGTGGCGCAAGAGCGCATCCTTCCCATTGCAGAGCCATCCACAGTACACCTCGTGGTAAACAACACGGTACAGAATCTGCAGCAGTACGTTACACGGTCGGGTACGAGATACAGCCTCTGCCCGAACACCTCACAAAATTAATAAAAGCTGTTGAGCTGTCACAAAATCATGTTTACACACTCAAACAGCGAAACCGGGACACAGGAGAGGAAATTAAAGGGATGATTTCCCCGCCCTGGTGGGACATTGGGTTAAATGTCGAGATCCCTCCGTGGATCCGGGTATGTTCGCATGCTCTTGTAATTATACAGAGTTTGGTGGGATTGTACTTGTTACGGCTCTCCTGTAAAAAGCGAAGCAAGGCACTCCGAAGTCGTTGGCAGGCCCTGATTAAAAGGTAACCAGGAGTTTTGTTCTCTGTAAAAAGTTGTATAAGTATGTATTTCTGATTAAAGAACAGAACCTGGGGATTTTAAAGGTAATGAACGGCTTGGTTGGGGCTCACGATGCTTCTACACAGTGGAAGAAGACAAGGATGCTTGATATTCCAGTGGGGACATTGAAATATCAAAGGGGGGTCTGTAAGCATCAGCGCAGGCCCCAAGGATTTTTTTTGTATCGGACATTTTGAATGACTGTTACAGCCTGTTTGGAGAAGATGGGAGGGGCCCAGGTGTTCATGATGGACAGGAGATTCCAGCTAGGCCTACAAACTGATTATGGGAGAATGTCTGGGCAGACAGAATTCTCTGGGAAAACAATGGGTCCGGGTAGGTGACAAGATGAGATAGCCCCGAAAGGCGGGAACCGGACAAAAGAGGGCCATTGTAAATCAATGGGAAGCCACTTAACCCAGGATCAGGTGAGAAGTGCGGCCCATCATCTGCCATTAACACCAGCACCTAGATGGGATAGCCCCGAAAGGCAGGAAACCAGACAAAGACGACAAAGAAGGGTGATTAAAAAGACATCACTGCAACTACACAGACTTTTAGGATACAGAGAAGGCAACTTGGGCCATTTCTCTCTCTCTCTCTCTTGCTTGCTACCAAGAACCAAGCACTCCGTCCGGGATGGAGAGAATAAACCACCACGAGTGATAAGAGCCTCGCCTTGCTCTTCGACTGTAGGAACGAACCTCGAAACTGGGACATGGATACTGCATCGGCGATACGGAACCAGGAGACACGCTCTACACTGGGGAGCAGCGAGCAAGAAAACGACAATCGGGGTGAGCATTGTCCGAGCCCACACATCCTTAAGACCACCGGTACTGTGTGAGGGGGTGTTGTGTGTCCCAACCAATCCAGAGGGGTTTAGTGAGGAGGTTCTGTGTGTATTTTATACTCTGTATAGCAGCACAGTGATTTTAGGCGTCTTAACACGAGACAGGGGCCTGTTCGACGGGCCAAGTTGTATTGATGTACTGTTTGTTTTACACCACCAGGCATTTTACGTACTGGAGGCAGGTGTGTGTGTTAACCTTATTAAACACCGTACGGTTGAGTCTGAAAAGCTTGTCTGTGTTCCAGTCCTGTTCACTGTAATTCCTGTTGTATAGAACTAAGTAGGAGAGGTGATTCGAACCACCAAGGCAAACCACCTACAGAAATTAATGCGACTGAAAGCCGATAAATCCACTGGACCTGATGGCCTACATCCTAGGGTTTTGAAAGAGGTGGCGAAAGAGATAGTGGATGCGTTGGTTGTCATTTGCCAAAATTCCATAGATTCTAGAACAGTTCCCGTGGATTGGAAGGTAGCAAATGTAACCCCACTATTTAAGAAAGGAGGGAGAGAGAAAATGGGGAACTACAGACCAGTTAGCCTGACATCAGTAGTAGGGAAAATGCTAGAATCTATTACTGAGGACGTGGTAACAAGGCACTTAAAAAATAATAATAGGATTGGGCAGAGTCAACACGGATTTATGAAAGGGAAATCATGTTTGACAAATCTTTTGAGTTTTTTGAGGTTGTAACTAGCAGAATAGGTAAGGGCAAACCAGTGGATGTGGTATATTTGGATTTTCAGAAGGCATTCGATAAGGTGCCACACAAGAGTCATAGGGGGAAAAATTCGGTTGCTTTGCACCTCCCGTTAGCGGCGGCGGTAACCATTAGCGCCCCGCAGCGCTGCGCCACTGGCGATGACGTCGTCGCTGTGCGCAGCGCCCCGCGATCTTCGGTATCGCCCCCTGACTTACCGCTGGACGCTACGTCCAACGGGGTCAGGGGGGACTACCTGCAGGCCGGGGCGGCGCTAATTTAAGGCGAGGTGCCGGGCGGCCATTTTTGTTGCTGGCCGTCTGCCAGCACCTGCCCCTGTTGCCATCCCCGGCCTCTTCAACAGCCCCCCCTGCGGAGTGCCGGCTGCTCTCCGTGAGCCCAGCACTTCTCTTGAGTGTCGGGCTCTTTTGCCAGCACTCCGATCCCCGGTGGCCCAGCTGGGCCCCGGGTCGCGCTGCACTAGGCCCCTTCCATTTAAGAAGGGGAGGAAGGCCTGCAGTACCGTGGCGTGACGTGCCGCAGCGCCAGCGATATTCCCTCGCAGCGCCCCAAGAGGGAGGTGTCTCCGCTTCCACCACTTCCGTCAGCAGTGAGTTCCAGGTCCTCACCACTCGCTGCGTAAAAAAGTTATTCCTCACATCCCCCCTGTATCTCTTGCCCAAAACCTTAAATCTGTGTCCCCTAGTCCTTGTACCATCAACTAGTGGGAACAGCCTTTCCCCGTCTAGCCTATCCAAACCCGTCATAATCTTGTACACCTCTATCAAATCACCCCTCAACCTCCTTTGCTCTAATGAAAACAAATCCAGCTTCTCCAACCTGTCCTTGTAGCTAAGATCCCCCATCCCTGGAACCATTCGGGTAAATCTACTCTGCACCCTCTCAAGGGCCTTCACATCCTTCCCAAAGTGTGGTGACCAGAACTGTACACAGTTGTGGCCTAACCAGCGCTTTATAAAGGTTCAGCATAACTTCTCTACTTTTGTACTCAATACCTCTATTTATGAAGCCCAAGATCCCATATGCTTTGCTAACCACTCTCTCAATATGTCCTGCCACCTTCAGGGACCTATGCACATTAACTCCCAGGTCCCTCTGACCCTGCACACTCTTTAAAACTGTGCCATTAAGTGTACATTGCCTCTCCCTGTTCCTTCTGCCAAAATGCATCACCTCACACTTCTCTGTATTAAATTCCATCTGCCACTTGTCTGTCCATTCTGCTAGCCTTTCTATGTCCTGTTGCAGTCGATTGGTATCATCCTCACTGTTTGCCACACCCCCAAGTTTGGTGTCATCGGCAAATTTAGAAATTCTACTCTGTATTCCAATATCATTTATATATATCAAAAAAAGCTGTGGCCCCAGCACTGACCCTTGGGGAACACCACTGTCCACCATCCTCCAGTCTGAAAAACAGCCATTTACCACAACTCGCTGTTTTCTGTCCTTAAGCCAATTCCTTATCCAAGCTGCCACTGACCCACCTATTCCATGAGCCTCAATTTTGTTAACCAGCCTTCTATGTGGTACTTGGTGCAAACGCCTTCGAAAATCCATGTAGACAACATCCATTGCATTCCCTTCATCGATCCTCCCTGTTACTAAATCAAAACATTCAATTAGATTAGTCAAACACAATCTGCCTTTTCAAATCCGTGTTGGATTTCCTTAATTAGCTTAAACCTCCCCAAGTGCCTGTTAATTTTTTCCTTGATTATTGTTTCTAAAACTTTACCCACCACTGATGTTAAACTGACCGGCCTGTAGTTACTAGAATTGTCCTTACACCCTTTCTTGAACAATGGTGTCACATTTGCCACTTTCCAATCCTCAGGCACCTCCCCCGCATCTAGGGAAGATTGGAAAATTATGGCAAGCCCTTCTGCTATCTCCTCCCCCAATTCCCTTAGCAACCTGGGATGCAAGCCATCTGGACCAGGCGACTTATCCACTCTAAGCATACCCAGCCTTTCTAATACATCCTGTCTATCAATTTTCACCTCTTCCATTGCTTCTACCTTTTCCACTTCTACCGATATTTTGTCAGCATCCACCTCCTTAGTAAACACCAATACAAAGTACTCATTGAGTATTCTAGCCTTGCCCTGCGCTCTCAGCATATAACACTAAGGTTATTAAACAAAATTAGGGCTCATGGGATTGGGGTTAATATGCTAACATGGATTGAGGATTGGTTAACGGACAGAAAACAGAGAGTAGGAATAAACGGGTAATTTTCGGGTTGGCAGGCTGTAACTAGTGGGGTACCACAAGGATCAGTGCTTGGGCCTCAGCTATTCACAATCTACATCAATGATTTGGAGGAGGGGACCAAATGTAATATATCCAAGTTTGCTGATGATACAAAGCTGGGTGGGAATGTAAGTTGTGAGGAGGATGCAAAGAGGCTTCAAGGGGATATAGGCAGGCTAAGTGAGTGGGCAAGAACATGGCAAATGGAATATAATGTGGAGAAATGTGAAGTTATCCACTTTGGTAGGAAAAATAGAAAAGCAGAGTATTTTTTAAATGTGAGAGATTGGGAAATGTTTGTGTTCAGAGAGACCTGGGTGTCCTTGTACACGAATCACTGAAAGATAACATAGCAAAATACTGCAGATGCTGGAAATCCGAAATAACAACAGAAAACGCTGGAAAAACTCAGCAGGCCAGGCAGCATCCGTAGAGAGAGAAAGAGAGTTGACGTTTCAGGTCGATGACCTTTCATCAGAACTGGGAAGAGCTGGAAATCAAATAGATTTAAGGCCAGGGTAAAGCTGGGAAAAGGGGGAGGGGATAAAGGAACAAAGGAGGAGATGAAGAGACATTAAGAGACATTAAGAGATATGCAAGGCTAGAGGTGGTGTTAATGTGACAGATTAAGGCTGAATGAAGTGTGAAATCCACTGGCAGAATGAAGGACAGCTGCCAGCTTCTAGGAGGGAAAAAAAAAAGGTGGGGGGGACAAATAAAAGGGTGGATAAAATAAAATATAAATGTGATTGGAGCTGAGGTTATGATCTAAAATTGTTGAACTCGATATTGAGTCCAGAGGGCTGTAGCGTGCCTAAACGAAAGATGAGGTGCTGTTCCTCGAGCTTACGCTGAGCTTCCGTGGAACAGTGTAATAGGCCGAGGACGGTGAGGTCAGAGTGGGAGTGAAGCGGTGAATTAAAGTGACAGGCCACCGGGAGCTCGGGGTCCCCCTTACGGACTGAACGGAGGTGTTCCGCAAAGCGGTCACCCAATCTGCGTTTGGTCTCCCCAATGTAGAGGAGTCCACATCGTGAGCAGCGAATACAGTATACTAAATTGCAGGAAGTACAAGTAAATCGCTGTTTCACCTGGAAGGGGTGTTTGGGGCCCTGGACAGTGGGAAGAGGGGAGGTATAAGGGCATGTGTTGCATCTCCTGCGCGTGCACGGGAAGGTGCCGGGCGAAGGGGAAGGGGTGCTGGGGGTGGTAGAGGAGTGGACTAGGGTGTCGCGGAGGGAGCGGTCCCTGCGGAATGCTGAAAGGGGAGGTGAGGGGAAGATGTGTTTGGTGGTGGGATCACGCTGGAGGTGGCGGAAATGGCGGAGGATGATCCGTTGAATGTGGAGGCTGGTGGGGTGAAAGGTGAGGACAAGGGGAACCCTATCGTGGTTCCGGGAGGGAGGGGCAGGGGTGAGGGCAGATGTGCGGGAGATAGAACGGACACGGTCGAGGGCCGTGTCGACCACGGTAGAGGGGAATCCTCGGTTGAGGAAAAAGGAAGACATGTCGGAAGCACTGGTATGGAAGGTGGCATCATCAGAGCAGATGCGGCGGAGACGGAGAAACTGGGAGAATGGAATAGAGTCCTTACAGGAGGCGGGGTGGGAGGAAGTGTAGTCCAGGTAGCTGTGGGAGTCGGTGGGCTTGTAGTGAATGTTAGTCAATAACCTATCCCCAGAGATGGAGATGGAGAAGTCGAGGAAGGGAAGGGAAGAGTCGGAGATGGACCATGTGAAGGTGAGGGAAGGGTGGAAATTGGAAGCATAGTGAATGAAATGTTCTAGTTCAGGGCGAGAGCAGGAGACGGCACCGATACAGTCATCAATGTACCGGAAAAAGAGGTGAGGGAGGGGACCCGAGTAGGACTGGAACAAAGAGTGTTCCACATATCCCACGAAAAGGCAGGCATAGCTAGGACCCATGCGGGTACCCATAGCAACACCTTTAATTTGGAGGAAATGGGTAGAGTCAAAGGAGAAGTTGTTCAATGTGAGAACAAGTTCAGCCAGGCGGAGGAGGGTGGTGGTGGATGGGGACTGGTTGGGCCTCTGTTCAAGGAAGAAGCGGAGCGCCCTCAGGCCATCCTGGTGGGGAATGGAGGTGTAGAGGGATTGTACGTCCATAGTGAAGAGGAGACGGTTGGGGCCGGGGAAACTGGAAACTGTTAAAATGGCGGAGGGCATCGGAAGAGTCGCGGATGTAGGTGGGAAGAGACTGGACAAGGGGAGAAAAAATAGAGTCGAGATAGGAAGAGATAAGTTCCGTGGGGCAAGAACAGGCTGAAACGATGGGTCTACCGGGGCAGTCCTGTTTGTGGATCTTGGGAAGGAGGTAGAAGCGGGCTGTGCGGGGTTGGGGAACTATGAGGTTGGCGGCCGTGGGGGGAAGATCTCCAGAGGAGATGAGGTCAGTGACAGTCTTGGACACGGCGGCTTGATGTTCGGTAGTGGGGTCATGGTCCAGGTGGAGGTAGGAGGAGGTGTCAGAGAGTTGGCGTTCAACTTCCGCTAGGTAGAGGTCGGTTCGCCAAACAACAACAGCGCCACCCTTGTCAGCAGGTTTAATGACAATGTCAGGGTTGGATCGGAGAGAATGGAGTGCTGCAAGTTCAGAGGGAGGTAGGTTGGAGTGAGTGAGGGGAGCAGAGAAATTGAGCTGGCCGATGTCACGGCGGCAGTTAGCAATGAAAAGATCAAGAGAGGGTAAGAGGCCAGAGGGAGGGGTCCAGGTGGAACGAGAATTCTGAAAGCGGGAGAAAGGGTCAGCCGTGCGGGGGAAGACTCCTGGCCAGAGAAGTGGGCACGGAGACGGAGGCGGCGGAAAAAGAGCTCAGCATCGTGCCGAGCTCGAAATTCATTGAGATGGGGGCGTAAGGGGATGAAGCTCAGGCCTTTGCTGAGGACTGATCGTTCGGAGTCAGAGAGGGGAAGGTCAGAGGGGATAGTGAAAACGCGGCAGGGGGTGAGATTGGGAGAAGGGGGGTCAGAGGAAAGTGAAGGGGAAGAAGGTTCCGGAGGGGCTTTAGTGTCCAAGAGTTGTTGAAGCTTGCGATCCTTGACATCGGAAAGGAAGAAGAAAAGTTTTTTGTTGAAGCGTCGGATGAGTCTAAGGATGAAATGGAACTGTGGACCCGGACAGCTTTGAGATAGAGTGCGTCGGTGCTGCTGAAGAGAGATGTCGAGAGTGTTCATGTGGCGCCGCATGGCATTGAGCGTGGATCTCAAGATGCGGCGAGAGCAGTAGTTCGAGGAACGATGAATATCTTGGAGATATTTGTAATCCTGGGTGGATCCGAAACACGAAGGGTGGAAGTTTAGTTGGAATCCACGTGGGATAAGTCGGAACCGGAGACAGTTGCTGAGGAAAGTAATGTGGCTGTGAAACCGAGTCTTGGCAGATACCTGATCAAACACGAGAAGGGAAACTGAAATCAATGAAGATGAACAAGGTTGAAGAGCCAAACGGAAATCCCGTCGAAGAGAAGAGCAGAACTTCTTCAAGGTAGGCATTCCAAGAAGAGAGGTGGCAGTGAACCAAACACTAATACGATAGCAAAATACTGCAGATGCTGGAAATCCGAAATAACAACAGAAAACGCTGGAAAAACTCAGCAGGCCAGGCAGCATCCGTAGAGAGAGAAAGAGAGTTGACGTTTCAGGTCGATGACCTTTCATCAGAACTGGGAAGAGCTGGAAATCAAATAGATTTAAGGCCAGGGTAAAGCTGGGAAAA